>JAACJT020000062.1:2201935-2221910 GCA_009936485.2 Gymnarchus niloticus | reverse complement strand
TTTTGTTTTGTGCGGGATGGCGGTCGCCTTTCCCCCCCCCCCCCCCCAGGATGTCAGCTGCTGGTTTACCCTGGAGCATTCAACATGACCACTGGCCCTGCCCACTGGGAACTCCTACAGAGAGGAAGGTGAATGACCCTCACAGTGATTTGATGGTTTGGCCCAGAGGTAGACCGAATCCATTTGGTCTCTGGGTCCCTTCTTACCTTGAACTGTCACTGGTCTCTTGTCTTCTCATCAGGGCGGTTGATAACCAGGTATATGTGGCAACAGCCTCCCCAGCTCGAGATGTGACCGCTTCCTACGTGGCCTGGGGCCACAGCACCGTTGTCAGCCCCTGGTCAGTCTTCCCTTGCCCACCACTGATTGGATGACTGGGCTGTGCTAAGGCAGGCGTATCCTGTCGAGGCTTCTGTTATTTGACAGTACTTTGCTACACTGTGGGACTCATGGATGTGTTTGAAGTTTTTCTTCGACTGTGAAAACAATCTTTGTCTTCAGCGTGAAGCGAGGTGTGAATTACTAACAGCATCATCAGAGGCCTGTTAATGTTGCCTGAGAAGTTACCGGTCTGTCTGTGATTGCAGGGGAGAGGTGATCACGAAAGCTGGAGCAGAAGAGACGGTGCTTTATGCTGACATCGGTGGGTTACTGCTGCCTCGTGATATTTGCTGTTTGTCAATGACACACCATTGCTGCTCAGTTTTGGTACTGGTATCAGTGTTTAAGCTTAAACCTTATGAAATGAATATGGCAAACAAATCTGTGAGGTGACGGGGAAGCAAGCTGGTGAATGAAGCTCACTTTACTCATAGTGTGTGATTCGCTATTGCATCTATGCGACACAATGTTTCTGCTGCGATGGCTATTGTCTCTATTCTTAGGTGAGAGAAAACATTCAATCAGTGAAACCCTATGTGTTTTCAATATTGTCTCAGTATTCATCCAGCCCTGTTCCTTTGGGTTTAATATAAATTTCTTAGTTACTTCTACCTTAAAATGGAAGTATATTTCTAATATGGGGGCATGGATGTACTTTATCAACATGTGTTAGAAGCTCAGGTTTTATAAACGGAGGCAGCTGCTGAGGCCTGTAAAAATGTGACCAAATTGGAACTGAGCGCTTGTGTCTTGTGTAATTCCTGGAACACATCTGTGGTTCTGCCTCAGTACCTCCAACTTTTTGACTTTGCCACCCTTCTCCAGACCTGCAGTACCTGGCCGAGGTACGTCAACAGATCCCCATCACCAGCCAACGCCGGGGAGACCTCTACCGTGTGCATGCTGTTCAGGAGGGTTAGGTAGCTGCACAGCAGCTGGGCCATGGCTCCCTGCAATGATTCCAGTTGACGCATGTGTATACTGTCTCCAGTAGGGGCCAGTAACAGAATGCAGAGACATGTTCCAGAGCTTATGAATAGGGAGTTTGACTGGCCTATGACCTCACTGCAATTTGGATTGTATTCAGATTTTTATACATTGTCAACTGAAACACTGATTACCATATATAATGTCAGGGTGGCCGATTCGAATCAAACTTGAAAAATGTGTGGTACTCAAGTCAATTCAAGTCAAGTTTTATTGTCACATGTGGTCCGGAGAGTTCAGTGAAAATCTTATGGCAGAGTTGCAGGGGAGGGGACAGAGCATGGGGGGTAAAAAAAAAAAAAAAGTACAGATTTACAATAAATATAAGGGATACAGTGCAACACAGACGACAGGGTAAGGGGGGGGTTACAGTGCATAGACATGAGGAAGAGCATAAGACAGGACAGTGCAAAATTACAAAATTACAAACAACAGGCAATAATAATGAACAATTGTGCAAGTAATGCAATGACTGATTACTAAGGAAAGTTCTGTGCAATTGAGAGGCAGAGGGCATAGGTCATTGACTGTTCAGTTGCCTGATTGCCTGTGGAAAGAAGCTGTCCTTGAAGCGGCTGGTGGGGGTGGAGATGCACCAGTGACGCTTCCCAGAGGGTAGGAGAGTGAAGAGGCAATGAGCTGGGTGGCTGGTGTCGCTGATAATTGCCTTGGTCCTTTTCTGGCAGTGGGAGAGGTAGATGGACTTGAGGTGTGGAAGGTCTGTGCTGATGATCTTGGAGGCTGTTTGGACAGTCCTTTGCAGCAGCTTGAGGTTCTGGGCAGTTAGGTTCCCCATCCACAGCATAATGCATCCTGTCAGGATGTTCTAAAAATCAAATGGGTTTCACGGTATAACAGATGTTCTGACTTTGGGGGTAAGTGAAATGCAGGAACTTTTGGAAAAACCCCTACAGGAGAAAACATGTAGAATAATAGTCAAATAGTTAAACTTGTAAATGGTATTTGTTCAATAAATAAAATATTTCTATGCATTGGTTATCCTGGCAACCAATTGCAAAGCAGTTGTATTTAAGATGTCATGGGTGCTGTAATCCAGTGTGGAGGAGTGCACAATGATTATGCAGGTATACGATGAATTTAAATCTATGTTAGTAATAAGTAATACAGTGGCTGACAAAAAGAACTGAGAAAATTTCTGGCAGTGCATTGCTGACCCCACGAGTCACCGCTGTTGTAAACTGCACTGTACAACAGAGTTGGGGCCACTCATGAATTGGGAATGCCTTGATTTGCTAAATTATACCTGTATGCATTTTATAAAAAGATGTGTAATGTTTATCACAACTTGTGCAAGAATTTATCAACTTGCATTTTTCATTGTGAAAAGGTGAATCTGTGCATTGTTCACATTGCAGAATTATTGTTCAGAATAATTGTTTTGAATTTGATTAAAAATACATGATCCATGACTGTGGATTCTTGGTCAATCTTTTTTTCCCATTTGAAATGTTTTTTTTTTTTTTTTTTTTGTTTAGCTAGAATGTGTCTGTATTAAGTCTGATATAGTTTACTGCCTGGAAGTTTGACTTTGCATTTTTCTTAACTTAGATTGCCTTTTGTGTATGATATGAAAATGAATAAAAACTATAAATTGCCTGCATGGACCTCAGTAAAGTATGATTTTTGGAGAATGAGTTTCAGCAACTTGCAGGCAATTACAGTGTGGTCTATAAGCACTGTGGCAATGTTCATGCATGTAATTGTGCAACATCCAATTCTAAAAGGTATCTGGGAATGCATTAAAACGGCTTCTACAGGATGCGTTCGGGCATGTTGCATGTCTGACTTTTTTCCATGAGACTGCCAAATTGCATCACTTCACTGAACATTTTCTTAATTCAACATCAATACAAACAAATATAAGATAATTAAAATCCATTAATACAGCAACTCCAGCAAGAAACATGACCAAAACAATCTGATATTTTGTACATTCAACTGACTTTCAATAAATACACACCAATAACTGAAATCAATCAATGCATGTTTTTTGGTGAAAGGGCAGAAATTACACTAGTTTTAACCTGATAGCCTGGAGTTTAACCTGCTCGGAGCACGTTAGATGTTCAGCATAAATTAACCAAAACTTAAATCAAGCCTCAGGTAACCTGGCTAAGCCACTAAACCCGGTTTGTAGTACACTCCCAGGGAGGTATTCCAGAAAGCAAATTTAACATGCTACTTATATGAATAAACCTGAATTATGATTATTGAGAATTCATCGCCAAACTTCAGGATCTGTCGGTTCCCTGAATCTCTCCCGTCACAATTCAGGTTTAACTACACAATTTGTTAAATTTACTTTCTGGAACTGGCCCCTGGATTGTCTCGGAAAGGAGACCCCTGGTGACCGTACCACATAAGCGCGTATTCGGAAATCTTCGACTGTCTACGGAAATCACCGAAACGGACCGGCCATGTTTGAATCGGGATACGACGCAGGATTGTAACGCTGTAGATCTACATCCAGTGTTGGATCTAAATTTTACTACAGCGAAACGAGATTGGATGGACACTTCGTCCAGATTCATTTATTTGGCATGTTTCTTTCATGATGTACTTTCATTAAGTGGGCCCACGCGTATCCAGGGAGTTACCGAGTAGCATGGAACTTATTGGAAAATACTGCACGCTAAACAAAAGCATTCTGTTTAGTTTTTTCACAAAAAGGAGATATTCTGGTCGTCCCGCACTCCATCCTTTGTGGGACAGCCGTTTATTCCGGACTTGTCCTAAACGCAACGAGACAAGATGCCGCGTGACTCCTCGTGCGGGCTCACGGTCTTTGAGAATGGATTACCAGGCACCTGTGGCCGGTTCACACGTCTCCATGTTACGTTTAACCTTAGACCAAAGATATGTACGTCATTTTTCCACCACCCCGTGTCGATTAAAGAGCAAGAAAAACATTCCCAATGAAGGCGAGGCGAGCGAAGACCATGAGGACGACGTCCTAGACGACAGTGAGATCGAAGAGCTCTTCCAGCAGCAGGTCCCAAGAAGAGTGGGTTCTGATGACCATAGGGTCTTGATAGTGCACCCGGACGTCAAGTGGGAGAGTAAGAAACAACAGCTTACTACAGGTAATCCCAAGTGACGCCAGGGTTTCTCCATAAATGGTCGATCTACATTAAAGGCAAAGTAAACGAATAACTGAAACAAGAATAAACCATGGAAAAAATGACTGTAACCTTCAGTACTATATCATTTGCTTCATCTGTGACAGACGACAGTCAGGGTTATAAAATGTCAGTCACACACAATGACGCTATTGCATTTGTGTTTTGAAGCTGATCTTATGATGGCGGAAGCGGTAGGTCTGGTGAACACTCTGCAAAATTGGACCGTCGTGGACAAGATCATACTATCCACAAAGACCCCTGAGAAAAGGACGATTTTTGGAAAAGGGAATTTCAAAATTCTTACAGGTATGGAAATCTGTGAGCTTTGCTGAATGGCCAGTCAACTCTTGCTACTATATGGCTGAGAGCACGGATGGGGGTCATAGTGAGGAGTAGGCCATTTATCCAGTGGTGTTTGGGGTTAAGGCCTTGGACAAGGGCCCAACAGAGAAATGATTACTCCATAGGCCATGGAATTTGAACTGGTGACCTTCAGGACATGGTCACAGACTCCTATCCCACAGAGCCACACTCCACTACATGTGTATAACCATCCTGTGTTTGCTTCTGTTCTCAGAAAGGATCAAAAAAATGCCACAGATCACTGCTGTGTTCATGAACGTAGAACGACTGAACCCTCTGACAGAGGTAAGCTGGCCCTCCTGCCACACCAGGGCACTCCACTAATCGGCTATGCTCTGAAGGCATCCCATTATCTTTTGATTATGTGTCCTGTATCAGCGGGAGTTGGAGGAGGCCTGGGGCGTCAAGGTGTTTGACCGGTACTCTGTTGTCCTCCACATATTCCGCTGTAACGCCCGTACCAAAGAAGCCAAGCTGCAAATTTCTCTTGCCGAAATCCCCCTCCTGAGGTGATTGAGTCTCTTAACTGTGGGTATTTAGTAATATCATACAGTTTGAAGTTATAGCCGGAGACATCTAGGTACACTTCACAGTTACTGAGATGCGTGTCCCAATTGTTAAGTTTGTGGTTTTAAAACTCCCAATGCCATTTAGTGGTCAGACTGGTCAACTGATTCCTGCTGAATTGTTGCTAATAATAGCGTGCTGGTGCCTTTGACAGGTCACGCTTGAAAGACGAGCTGGCAAACTTGGACCAGCAAGGAGGTGGCTCCAGATACATCATGGGATCAGGTGGAGGTCAACGCCGCTTTCTCGGGTACAAAAGCTGGCCTCCCAGAGGGATACCGGGAAGTGGTTTGGGTATTAATCTGGCTCCCCCCACCTCTCCACTAGGTGAGACGTTCATGGAGGTGCAGCAACGGCTGCTGAGGGAAAGGGAGACAAAGATCCGCTCTGCCCTGGAGAAGCTGCGGAAGAAACGGTGCCTCCTACGCTCCCAGCGCAAGAGCCGAGAATTCCCTGTGGTCTCAGTCATCGGTTACACCAACTGTGGTGAGAAGAGAGCGTCGGGGATGGGGCTGAACGCTCGGCCGTTTACCCTTCTCATTATACTTTCTACTGAGGACTGTGCTGTCTGTATTTCTGTCATGTCCCATTATTTTTAATTTAATTTGAAACTCTTGCTAGGGCCAGCAGGCAGTGTTTTGGGTGAGAACTTGGATTGGACAGCATGGGAATACTCGTTGTAAATGAGCACAATTTAAATGTTAATTACTCCTAAAAATTAATCGATTTAAATGTGTTGTTTATCAGATCATCAGAGACTCTGCTGTGTATACTCAATCCTGCCACTGAACTTCACCCAATCTACACCCTATCAGACTACCTCCACCCATTGAACTGCACCCTTAAATATCTCCCTCCTCCCATGCCTCCCAGGAAAAACCACCCTGATCAAAGCCCTTACAGGGGATGCTGGGCTCGAGCCACGAGACCAGCTGTTTGCCACCCTGGATGTCACGGTACACGGAGGCCAGCTGCCCAGTCGGATGGCCGTCCTCTTCGTAGATACCATTGGCTTCTTGTCCCAGCTGCCCCACCAGCTCATCGACTCCTTCTCTGCTACCCTGGAGGACGTGGCCCACTCGGTACACTGCACCCCCCCCTTTAATTCTGTAACCTAAACTTCAGCAGTGCCTGAACTCCAGATTCTCCTATGTTATCTTTTTACTCAGGTCACACACATTTCTTCACAGTTTCAGTGCCAGCTGGGTGTAATGAATTCACAATAATAAAGGCGGCATTTTCTTCCAGGACCTTATAGTTCATGTGAGGGACATCAGCCACCCTGAGACCCTGAACCAGAAGATGAATGTCTTGAACGTTTTGAAGAACTTGCAGATCCCTGAGCGGTTGATGAACTCCATTGTGGAGGTCCACAACAAGATAGACCTCATCGACAGGTAAGAAAGTGCTCCAGACATTACCCACAATGCCAAAGGAACTGCTCTCCCAAGCTGTGAGGTGCTCTGCTGAATGAATGTCGTCTTCAGTTACCAGCCCACTGAAGCAGATGCCATTGCGATATCGGCTCTAAAAGAACGGGGCTTGGAGGAGCTGAAGCATGCGATAGAAACGGCGATTATGAAGGCAACAGGCAGACAAGTTCTGACTCTCAGGGTGGACCTTAGTAGCCCCCAATTAAGGTAAGCAGTTCCTAAATGAATCTCTAAGTCACATGATCTAATAGGGTTGGGGGGGGGACCTGACAACGCACAGTATGACATGGTGTAGGAAGCCCTTCCTGCGAAGTTGCCCTCCAGGTCCATGGTGAGGGGTGAACCTCCTGCACAGTGAGGTTTCAAGTGTGTCCACACATCTCCACAGCTGGCTATACAAAGAGGCCGCGGTTCAGGATGTGGACGTGGTGGCTGAGGAGGGGACGGCGCTCGTCAAGGTCATCATCAGCACCGCCGCCTATGGCCGCTACAGGAAGCTCTTCCAGGATAACTAGCAGCACAGCGGGGGGGAGGTCACACCCCACCTGCTGGTCCGCCACCTGCTGCTGTGGCGACCTCAACATCCGCAGAGTGCCCTTGCAGGGGTGGGAACTTGTTTCTTATTGATGGAAAGCATTGCAGAGTCTGTACCCACAGTGCCGTAAGGTTGCGGGACTAAACCCTGTGCCACAGAAGGCACAATGAGAAAGAAAAAAAACTGTACTTGTTGAAGACAAAACACAAATACATACAGCACCTGTAATAAAATGCCTGCTTCTTCAGTTTCTCTCAGCACTTTAAACATCGAGTCCATATTCACTCTGGTAATATCAGTTTTGTCCCCTTGACAATGGTTTTATTGCCATGGCAACAGAACCACACCATGGACAAAAATAACTTGAGGTTCCCTGGGCATGTTAAAGAACTGTCCCGATTACCCTACACCACACTGTCTCAAATGATGGTGCCTACATGCAAAACCATCCATATAAATCGCCTAATTTTTATGCGCACAAATTAAAAATATGTAGTTGAATTCCCAGTAAATGCAGTTCAATCCTAACAGAAAGGAAATCAAGTGTCAAACTGCCTCTAAGGAATCCTGGCTTGGAGCAGCTTCTGGTTGAGGGTGATAACAAGGGGGCAGAAGGGAACAGATCCCACAAAGTCGCCGGCGATGATGTTGATGCAGTCGGAGGTTCCCCCCGGCCGCTGCTTCTGGACCCAGTCCAGCAGCGGCCCGCTTTGCTGCTTGGTCAGGCTCCACAGAGACTCACAAGGATGCATTGTGATGTAGCCCCGGCTTGCCGTCAGGTTCAGGCCCGAAACGAAGAATCCCTCTGGTAATAAAAGTTTAAGTTTGTGATTAGCTCTCTATAATTTGTCCAGTTTAAATGACAGCAATAGCTGTACTACATTTCAATCATCTTATCCAGGGCGTATTCCAGAAAGCGGGTTTGACAAATCCTTTACTTAAAACTGAATTCTGATTGGAAAAATGTATTGAGATTTGGGGAAATCAACAAATCCTGAAGTCGAGCATACAGTTTTCTCCAATCAGATTTTATATTTTACTATAGGATTTATTAAGCCTGCTTGCTGAAACGAGCCCTAATTAATTATTATTGTTTATTGGATTATGATTAATGATCAGCATTTGCACCAATGATAATTAAGTGAAATACATATGTGCAATTTTTATAAAATGGATTTTGACTTTGAGTGCCAGTTAAAACTTCCCCCACAGAACTGCACCCATGATTCCATTCTTAAAAATATCCAGCTGTCTAAAGTCCAGACAGTGAAATGTCTGGAGTACCTGCCCGTACTTTAGTGGGCATAACAACGGCTGGTAATGACGGTGGGTTCCTTAAGTAATAATAATCCATTTCTGTTCATGCATGCATGCAGAGGGGGTGTGTCTTTTCCTACCAGGACGCCCCGCCTCTTTCATGAAATCCAGGTAGCTGCAGACGCCTTCTGCTGTGTGCTGATTGGCCCACCAGTAAGGGATGGCAGGCCAAAGCTGTCTGTGCTTCTCTGCCACCGGATCCTCATAGGACAGCAGGACCTGGTACCCTGATGCCCAGAGACCCCGGAGTGTCACCGGACCCTCCTGAAAGTACAGAAACACAGCGTGGCGTCAGATATAGACAGGCAGGTTAATAAACTTTAGCTAGTTCTGACTAGCATATCCAAAAAAAACCAAGAAATTGTAGCATTAAAGCATTATTCGACTTCCCGTAATTGTTTCAATTTCACAGCTATACCTCATTTAACCCCGTCTGTTTTTGAGGTTTCAGTTGTTAGTCTTTAAGGACATACTGCATATGGGCATAGTTTGGAGCTGAAGATCATCTTGATCGAACAGATGAACGAGTTGTGAAGTTCCTCACTAAGACCTTCAAAGTGGCTGCATGCTAAGATCACCACTTCTTTGGGGTGGGCTTTCAGCCAGAAGGCAATGTCCAACAGAGTTTCCTACAAAAGGAATTAAACACATGACCATAGAGCCCAAATCACAAATGAACCCCCCTGTCTCAGATCAGTTACATATACCACTGTCCTACAGTACATTCAAGGAAGAGTCAACATTCACAGGTAAACTAATTAGTAGTTCTAAATTTTTTAAGGGCGGTTAATAAGTACAAATTGCCAGATGAAAGATATTAACTACCCGAAATAGTTGAAGAGTGTACACCATAGTCACCACTACTACTTTTTGAATTCACTTTTTTTTTTTTTTAAAGTTACTTACCAGGACAGTGAAAGAGGTATAAATTACATGTGTAAAGTAAAGGTCTTCCGTGAAGTCGTTCTGTTTGTGGCCGATGCGGAAGTCAAAGTATCGAATGCCGGCATTTAACTGCTCTGCGATGTTTCTGTGCTGTCAAACCAGAGATCACTGATCATACTGTCATACTCATTAGGAAGGCTTCAATTAAATCATGACGTTAAAACGAGCGCGAGGCAATAGAGAAATAGAGACAAGCATCAGGTTCTGCGAAAGCTCAGGAAGAGTCACGTCTCTCTAAGACTCATGATCACTTGCTTCCCGTCACTGATATTCGAGCAATTCAATAAGGCAATGCGGAATGAGCATAAATACACCAAGAATCAAGTGTGATTGTATAACTGCACGGACCTGCGTGGTCGCCCATCTGAAGATAGCAGGTCGGGTAAAGCAGTACAAGAAGCTGTCCAGACACCTGAACGTGTCCGACTCCGACCTTAGCAAAGGCGACGTGATGTCCAGGCAGGAACTCATAGCGTCGTGACTGCCTGCAACGGGACGTCATGAAAGCTGGATTCATGAACAATCCGTGTCAGTGCACTCGGGCATCCCACACACAGCCGTGTTCACTTCCTTGTGCGTGATTTCGCTCGGGTAAATTCAAAATCAGACCCGTGTTTGCTGTTCAGGATTGCTTTGCAATTAGAAAACAACGAGACGGTCACTTCGCTTTTCGAGGTAGGCATCAGATAGGAACGAAAGAAGACGGGATGAGGCAACTGAATGGACTGGCATTCAGAAAACGTGTAGGTTACCTGGAATGGCAAGATGGAAAAGCGACACGTCCAGCAACTCCTCCGGTAAAGCCGACATCCAGTCCGCGTACTTCTCTTTATCCGACTGCATTTTTTTTGTAAACATGCAGCGTTCGTTGCTCTAAGACTAAATGTTGTGATATGCGGAGCCACGGCAATAAACCTGCATAAATTTAAAATCCACCATCAATACCACGCATATCCGGGGTGGAAGCAAACTAACACGTACCAGTAAGCCAGGGCTCAGCAGGTACAGCAGGTACACTGTGGGAGGTAGTCTTTTTTTAAAGGTGGAACGTCACACTCGTATTAGCTGTTCTGCTTGGTTTTCACATCAGAGAACGTAAAAAAAATGCGGATAACTGCATTACGTGAAACTTCAACTTTAACAATGCATGCAGTAAGAGCGACGGAGAAAGCGAAAAATACTCAAAATGAGCTCTGCACTCTGTCCTGATATCACACATAGTAATATATAGTTTATAGTATCGTGGAACAAGGAAAGGTTTAACTAATCCTAAAAGCAACACAGTTGTGCTTTTGAAAGGGTTACCTCATATTAATTGTTGTGCTAGACAAAAGTAGGAATAGAAAGTATAGATTTGGGGTTACGCGGCAACGCGCAGGAATTGTACACTAAGAAATGTTTCAGCGTGTAGCGATGTTACGTGACACAGCACACCAAAACATGTTCTCAGGCAACGAAAATGCGTAACTTACACACACACACATCCGCGACGCTCCTCGGGGAAGCTTGCTGAAGATAGATGGATGGACAGACAGACAGACTGTAGAAAAGGCTCTCAGTCTTCTAGAATTTAGGTAGACTATGGTGTTCTGTTGCCCTCGTTAAGTATAAATCTTAATGTTACTGACAATCATCTCCTAGGTTATGGAGAACCATAGCCATTATAGTATTCTCATAATTATCCTAAGATTATAAATGTCTGTTAATCTCAGACCTGAGTGTCTGTCGAGGGGGAGCCTTTGAGAGAGCTAGCTTTTGGAGGGCCCTATTTTAGTGTTCAGTGTTTATGTGAAACGTTGTGTAATTTGCTTGAACCTTAACAAAGATCTACCAGGATCCTAACAGTGGTGTTCTGGACGACCCATCCGAAGTACATACGGCTGAAATCCACGAACTAGCGCTTGGGAGAGCGTTCCCGACAGTGATCTACACTGTACTTACAGTCCTTTGAGTTATCAGCAGTTCCCGAAGAACAGGAACGAAGAGCGGTCTCCGTTATATAGACTGACACACGCACACACTAAAACACACAAATTCTATATTATTTACACAATCGGGCACAGATCTATAGAGATTACAAACAGGATCAAGGAATTAAGTGAAAACAAACATAATGCTCCTGTTCTAACTCTAAACTGAAGATGTATTGTGCTTTCTACAGTAAATTACATGAAAGCTTGTCATATGTGGACTGAGATACACTTCAGGCCTCACAAACAATGTTGTCCAGGATAAGTGGTTGAAAGGTGGATGGATGGATTATATTAAAGTTTGTATAATTCCTTTAACCTCTACAAATTTATATTTTAGTATTTACGTATTCAGATGCAAATCCGTCCTGCTCCATTGCTGTTTACTAAAAAAAAAAATTTACTCTTGAAACAGCTTTCGAGTCATAATATTTCAGCATCTTGGGGGAAATTACATTGTTGCTATGTCAACCTGTGCAAAAGTTTCTTATTAAGATCAATGACCGTGGAGGCAAAATATTTAATTCCAACAACAAAGTCTCCGCAAATTATATTTAGGCAAGTTTTGCCTGGTCCTGGACTCTGAGTCCGCACCCACTCCAAGAAGGCAGGGTAATTCCTCATTGTCAGGCTGTTCATGGATTGCCAAGGATGACTCAGGATGTATTTGGCATTCTCTGTAAGATTGAGGCCAGCCACAAAAAAGCCCTCTGCAAGACACACAGAAAACACAAAGCAGTCAGCAGTAGAGTACAGGAACTCCTAATGACCCAGTTAATAACAAGATAATAAGTTACATATGAAAGAGAGGGACAGAGAACAAATATTGGTAGTCGAATAGATAGCAGTCACTGCCCAGCAGGGTAACTTGCGGCTGTAAAACAATGCTCAATCTTTAAGAAATCAAGCATTTTGCTTGACTTCAAGTACAATTCCTCAAGTCACTCTATCTCAATCTTAATATTAAAAAAAGAACAATATTTATTATTCTAACTATAACTATTAATTATTTAATACAAATACCAATAAATGAAGTAGGTTCTTGGTACATTTTCTCTCTAGAATCAGGTCACTAACCAGGCCTCCCAGTCTGCTTCTGTTTTTCCAGATATGAGATTACTTTTTTGGGGTCAAGTTCATCAGCCCACCAGTAAGGGATCGTTTGCCAAAGTTGCTTATAGGAGGAGCCAGCTTCATTGTCATAAGAGACTATCACCTGATAGCCAAGTTTCCACATGGTCCTCAGTGAGGGAGTCACCTGAAATGGAAGATATTCAGCTGAGTCTGCAATTCTGCTTGAATATCTAAGGCCACCCCTGTTGTCATGGAGGACATGGGTAACATGAATAGCTACATTCATTTTGTATCCTTTGGGTATTGGTCACAATTGTTGGGCATCGATGAGTGTTGCCAGGAGAGATTCCATCCACCCAACTTTGAGAACTAGTCAACACTTCAGGGTCATAAGCTGGGACACAATCAAGACATCAGCTTATCACAGGAGACTAAGATTTCAATGAAACCTGACATAACATCTTAAGTGATGGGTACAACAGCAGGTTCAAACCAGCAACACTTCAGGTTTGCAGAAACAACACTACCTACTCTAAAAATGACGATCAGGACGCTCAAAATCTTCAGTGTTCGCAACTTTCAACTTGAGCAACTGAAAACGGGCCACTGTGGTTAACCGTGTAATTACCATAGCATTCAGCCTGTGTTGATCCTTACCGTGTTAGGGCAGATTTGGTCTCCAAACAAGTTAATAATTGAGCCAATCAATTGCTTGTGCTGGTCATCACTCAGGCCATGGAACATTGAACACGAAAGAATGATCACTTCCTTTCTGTGATATTTCATCCAGTCAGCGATATCTTTGAGAGCTTCCTGATGTTTAAGGTAAGCAAAAACATTAATAAGAAAGTTTATTATTTTCGGCAACTAATAGTTACTTAATTTGCTATGCATCAAAAGTGCAACACATTAAAAAAAAATAAAAAAAAAATACTAAAGTAAAACAATCTGAAAGCTGTCCGGTCCTTGTTATTCACATGGGGTGTACTTACCCCCACAGTTATGAGGGTATAAATCCCGTGAGCAAAGTAGAGAGCAGAGGAGGAGTCGCGTTTCTTGTGTGCTATTCTGAGGTCCAAGTATCGTATGCCTGCGTTGAGCTGGGCAGCAATCTCCTGTGTCTGCGACAGTAGGAGAGCATCTCTAGATAAAACGCAGGGTTGCGCCTTCACACTATAAAGGCGGACGGCTACCGACTCAGATTAGGTGCTACCTGGGTTGTCCCCCACTTATACAGACACGGCCGGGTTATACATGGCACCATGCGGTCCAGCAGCTTTAGAATCAGGGGCTGTGACACCAGTGGAGAGCTGAGGTCCAAGCAGTATGTCATAGTATCGTGACTTCCTGCGCAAAAAAAAAACAAAACGTGTTTCATAATATCTTTATTCTTATCAGTATTACCAAAGGCCCAAGGAAAATTAGAGAGATGATATTTTGCTTGTAGTTTTATCTAGGGATGGGCATATGGATACCAGAGCCGATACTCCATCGGTGCTCAAGGGCCACTGATTTGGCATCGATTACCATAAGAAACTATCGAGTATTCTGTTATTTTTTTACTGCACAGTGTAGTCGCAGAAATTCATCACCGACCCTCCTTCAGTCTTAAATCGCAGTCAGCGGGTGTTTCTGCTACAGAACTCACCCTGTACGTCCCAAAATCCCAGCACCCACCATACGCCAAAGTGGTACTTTAATTCCAAGTACTTACTCACGCTTTGACACAACTGTGGGTCCTGGGATTCTGGCACGGTGTTCCTTAGCAGAAATATCGCAGTATCGGTTATAATGATTATTCCGATCAAAGGTGACCCACGGCGCTGTAACCAAGGTGACCAAAGCGGTCGGGATGCTGCGTTTGAACAACGAAGTTACTAACCTGGTATTGCAAGATGGGTCAAGGGTATATCCCAGAGGTCCTCGGGCAGCTGAGACATCCAGTCTGCGTTGACCGACTCCTTTCCTAATTCCACCTCTTCACTTGCGTCCTCCATACCGTCGGAACGCACAGCCTGCTCCGTGTATCTTCTCGCCCAGTGCATCACTTCATTCAGTCCACTCGGTCTAGTTTCAAATACGCAGTTCCTCACTCGAAAGCAGAATACAGGCAGTTGCTATTACGGAACCATGTTTAGCATGTTTACGCTGTATCTGCTACATGCAGAAATGTTCAGGAAGGAGCCATGCAGTTAGTGGCTGCTGAGCAGACCACGATTTGAAGGAGAGAACTCCTTACCGTATCTATTGACATTCACATTGGGAAGGACATTTAGGGACCGTCTGTATGTTCCTCACTTGAAATACTCCATTTTTTTTGTTATTAAACGTAAAGAATGTGTGATGTACTTCCTGGTTGATCCGCCGCAGATATTTGCATTCCACAGTAGCGATACGACATAGCAGATACTTTGCATATTAAAATACTCATTCAGCAGTTCCAATAAAAGCCATTTATTGCAATACTAGAAAAGGGAACAGTCACCGCCGACACTGAGACGTAACCATTCGTAAGATACACTATATGGGCAAAAGTACTGGGACACCCGCCTTGTGCAATATCTCATTCTAAAACCAAGTGTATAGATAAGAAGTTGTTCCTTCTTTGCCTCCACTCTTTGGAAAAGGCTTACGCCAGATGTTTGAATATCGTTGGTGGGATTTACTGCGTTTCAGCCACAACAGCATCAATGAGGTTGGGTATTGATGGTGGGTCATCGGGTTCCTTTCTGTGTGGCCTATGACATCACAACTGAACTCTTGTTTAATACAAGTTTCCACATCACAATTACATCACTTCTAGATAACCAAGGTAGAAATTTGATACTGACTTGTTGGGAAGGTGGCATCTTATGATGGTGCCATGTTGAAAGTCACTAATCTCTTTAGTATCACCCATTCTGCCACTAGTGTTTGTTGCTGGATATTGCCTGGGTGTGTCTTTAATTATACACCTGTCTCAGCAATGAGTATGGATTAGTTACTCAAGTCCAAAAGTATGTGAACACCCCCCCCCCCCCATTAACTGGTGTCTCAATACTTTTGTGCATATAGTGCATATATAATCATTATAACAGATTTGAAATAATTTACAATGGCCATTGTTAATTAAAAATGAAGAGGTTAAAAGTCAAGTTAGGCAAATAATGAGATTCCAGTATTTTGTGTTTTATATACATCTTTGGGATTGGCACAGCCACTCAAATGGTGTTATTTTACCTCATGTCTCCGTTCTTAGAATCCATCCTGTGTGTGCATTGAGTACATCTGCGTGTTCTACCTGTGTTACGCGTGTACTCTGGCGTCCTGCCGCAATCTAAATACCTGCAGCTAGACTGTTTGGCGTATCTAAATTGCTTGTAGTTCATGGTTATGAGTGAGTGTGTGTATGTTCTCTGCGATAGACTAGCATCCCATCCAGGACGTTCTCCAGGTTTCTAGCCTGATCTTCGCCAACACGACTATGGTCGGGATAAATGGTTACAAGATAGAGGTCCAAAAATTAAGGTAATATTTTAAAACACGTACAGATATGGTCTTTTGCTATATAATACTAACATTTGTGAAGGCATTTTTCCTCATATTTGTTGTGTACCCCCCAAAGAATGGAACCTCCGCTATTAGACCCTGTGGCCCATGGATATGCTGGTTTGTTTTGAAACCATAATCTTAATTATGGATCTTTTATCTCGATGTTGGTACCAATATCAGAAACAAAATACATTTTATAGAGAGAGAGAGAGAGCTCTTATGTGTGACCATATAAAATTGTTTGATTTGGTATCATGTACCTCAGACAGCAATGGCAGTATTTAATTTTGATTCGTCAGACACTCATATCCAATTGGTCAGACCAGGAACAATAAATCTAGTGTAATAGATTTAAGCAGAAATATTTTAATCCAAATTCATTTATATAGCATTATTAAGCGGCCAAAAATGTTATTTCTGCATAGACAAACATGTCTTCTTAAAAATTAAATTTGAAATATTAATACTGTTATGATTTAATCAAATTAACCCAATTAATCGTGAGGCTTGCTGGCATAAAATCCAACAAGCACAGGAAAATTACTAAATTATTGTTTCTTCTCAGTGAGAAACAGGTAGCTTATCTTTGTGATGTGGGTATTCTCAGTAAAGGGTTCAACTGTGGTTTGCCTGGGCTGACATGGAACATTAAATCACAAAGTTCCACTTTCTTCTCAAATAAAGAGTATCATAAAAATAACGTATCCAAGAGAGACCAGTACAAATGTGCTTACCTTAAGAAGGCCTATTTCAGGACGCTGAAAAATAAGTCCACTGTAATGACCCACACACTAACATCACCAGCTCACTAAACTGTAAATATTTTGTGTAGTACAATAACATTTAAAAAATCTACTTATGGTCAGTAGACCTAAAAATGACCATAGGTCTGTTACCATGTTACACCCGAACTGTATTCAAGTAATTTTGTGTTATTAAATCCCACCAGCATCATTAACTTGCTTTGAATCGCATTTAAAATGAATTGAATCGCATTTAAAAACAATATGTCAGTAGCCAGATATATTTCCTATGCTCCAGGCTATTAAAACTGGTATTTGATCACACGCTTCCCTAAAATAATTTTTATGAACATAACATGAATATAGTACCAATATTCTAAATTATAAACAGGACATGCTTTAAGAGCCCAGAAATTACGCAATGGATAGTTTCTTTGTGGATACAAGATTTAAAATTATATATCCATGCAAGTATTTCTAACCTAAACAGTTCCTCAGGTTAAAAATTTAATTTTTCCTTCAGTTTTAAGTTTATAAATATTCTTCAGCCAGTTAGATGTCCAAATATTATGGATCTCAGTATTCTGCAAATTATACTTTGCTAAGGTTTTTAATATGATTCATGCTATTAATGCTTGGAGGTGCTTCCTAAATATGTATTTGTGCTTCATAACATTGTTTTGTCTGATATCATACACCGTGTCTTTAATTCTGACTGTACCCTGTTCAAAACCTCTCTGAATAACCTTCTTCTTGGAAATCTGCAACCCCATCAAAAGTCATGGGATACCTGTGGTCAGAAACACACATTTCCAGCTATTATCATCAGCATATTATTGACTGCATTAAGTTTCCTCCATTTAGGATAAATTCTTAATTCTGGTGGACATTATAGAACTGCCCCCCCAGAAGGGGGCTGTGACTGTGTGTTAATTTCCCAAACTGTCAGTTTGAATTCAGGGTTCAGCGCTGCCCACTGAAATGCTCCAGTGTCGTCCAATTTTCAGCAATCAGAGGGGTGTCCCATGACTTTTGAATGGCCAGTATAGGTGTCCTGTCGGCCTTATTTTTACAAGACTATGCTAAGTGTTCATTGGCAGATGCGGGCATCGAACGAATCAGAACCACCTGGTCATTAATAGCTAAGTCCAGCTGAGTAGGTTCTCGTTCAGTGCGATGACCGTTGGCACCAGGTGACTCTCTGTCACAAAGTCCCCCGCTATAATGTTGATAGAGCCCGGGTTGGACCCGGGACACAAACCCTTGACCCATTCCAGCAACGTTGGGTAGGTGGACATCACTAGGTCCTTCAAGGACTCGGTGGGGTGGGAGCAGATGTACTTTAGGTCTTCTGTCAGGTTAATGCCAGTTACATAGAATCCCCCTGTTAACGGTAAACATGCATGCTTACCTTCAGTCAGTGAATCACTTTAACATAGACTATACAATTTGATGCATATTCAGTAATGTACAGTCACAAAAAAAACCCATTAAATTTACATTAATTACATTTGATTGATTGAGCAGATGGTTTGTCCAAAGCGACATAGCACAAGATAAATACGACACAAACAGACAGCAGTTAATAAGCCACCTAAGGTATGAGAGCAGCTAGGCTGAACTTCCAGTGAGGGATTAGCAACAAAGTGCAGGTTAGCACAGCAGTAAAAACTTATGTAACATTGTTACTACCAGAAGTTATTTACAATCAAAACTACAAAGTCTTAGTAGATCACTTTGAAATAAGAACTTGATGAAGGGGGACTCAGTGACAAGAAAGGCCAGTTGCTGGCAGATTCCATTTTCAATCTAATTATTCACACCAGAAGCCAACATATAACACTGACGACTTGAAAAGTGCGATTGCGTGTAACAGTGCTTGAGGCAAGCTTTGGTTTGTTTTCCTTACCTGGGCGGCCATACTGCTTCCTCCGCTTCTCGAACTCCTCGATCAGAGCTTCTGCTTTGCACTTGTTGGCCCACCAGTAGGGGATATGGGACCATAGCTCGTTGTGTACATTCTTAATGTTGTGTTCATAGGAGACGATCACCTGGTATCCCAGCTGCCAGAGGTTTCGGAGGGTTACGGTTTCCTGTGGGACACAAACTGGTCACTGACTGTAGTGGCAACAAAACTGTCCCATCATGAATGTTATAGGCACTCTCCTTGTACACGCATGCGTGTAATTACTCTACTGTAACTATACTGACAAATGTTCACTCTAAGCGTAAGTGTGCAGAAGCACGCAGGAAAAAACAGTCCATTCCTACATAGATACACAAAGCATTTCAATAAGGGATCAATTGTAATCAATACTGTTATAATAACAAGCCTCAACTGCCTTTGGTGTTCTTGAAAGAAATAAGTAAAACACAGTATAACGATCTGAAAGAATCTACAGGATCATACAAACATACTAATTTACATGCTAAAGGTCACACCTCCAGCCAGCATTAATTTTGCATTAAAAAAACAATTTATGCTGTACAATCGGTAACTGAATTGTCTGGATTATACCTACCGTTTTTGGACACAGTTTTGTGACAAACACGTCCTTTATGGTCTGAACCAGAAGGTTGTGGAAGTCCAGGTTGAGCCCAAGGAAATGGCTGAAGGACAGGATGACTACCTCCCTGGGATGCAGGTCCAGCCACTCTCTGATCTCCTTCAGGACAGCCTGAGGAAAACGCAGAACTTGAACAATCAGGCAGCGCACTCCCAAAAGCGAAAGTCATAACGTGCATGTTCCAAATGCAATGTGATAGAATGTATGCCAATCATAATGTAATCCAAACATCTTATAACAATGTTATTGGCATAGAAAGCATATTCTCACACAATTGCTACAACATTAATTTATGTGGTGGTAAATGGTTTCTGGTATCATACTGTTTCACTGTTAGACAACTGTCAGAATCAGAATATCTTTATTGTCATTGTAACGAGTACAACGAAATTAAGTGCAGTCCCTGTGTCAGAGAGATA
>JAACJT020000062.1:2169597-2201784 GCA_009936485.2 Gymnarchus niloticus | reverse complement strand
TTAAGTGCAGTCCCTGTGTCAGAGAGATATGTACATGAAAATAAATAAGGAGAAATATATAAATAAGGAAATATAAACTGTAAATAATATGCTGTGCAAAATAATAAGAACACCCCATACCCCCACCGCATAAAAATCCTAGAATTTCCTATAAGGCAGCTGTGAAACTTCATGGTGTCAGTGAGATGCTTTGACGTCTAGGTTCGGCTACCCTCACCTCTACAGTTACCGTGGTGTAGACCCCGTGGTAGAAGTAGAAGTCAGTGGAACTGTCATTGGGTCGGCGAGCGATCCTCAGATCACAGTACCTCACCCCACAATCCAACTGTTCCTTCACGCTGGATTCCTTATAGCACAGACATAGACAGATGTACGTAGTTTGTTATGCATCAAGTTAAGTGTCAGGTGATATTGCCACAAACTTTTTGTTTTAACATTAAAATAGTAAAAAAAAAAAATCCATGGAAATGACCAGTTAAAGCAAGCAGGTTTATTCGAATTTTCCAATTTTCCAAACAAATTTATCACCTGAATGTTTGTTTTCTTTGTTATAAGAAAATGGAATAAGCTACTTGTATTTGAATATTTTTTTGCTACCTCTCTATTTTTTGACCCACTTTTGTCCATCAATCTTCAGATATTCAGAATCCCTGTCCTCCCCGACTTATCTGAAGGTCCTGAAGGAAGCTGACAGCAGATCTTTCATTTAACACTGACAGATGACATATGGCTCACGCTAATCCATCTGTACGATCAAGGCATTGTCTTAACGGGGGTAATGTGAATCCTGTAGGCACCTGACAGGCCCCTAGATGGCGCTGTCACAGAAGGAGCCCAGGAATAAAAAAAAAAACATTCAGGCCAGTTTAACTCCTGCCATGCTCAAATGTAGCAGATAGTAGTGCCTCCAATAAGGTGTTCACTGAAAGTTCTTCAGGGAATTTGCACAATGCAACACATACTGCTGCTGGTAAACAAAGATTAATGTGTGCTAGTCATCTAAACGACCTTTTAGACTGCAAATAAAAGCTTAGAGCAAACTGGTCACCCCACCATCGTTGCAGCACCCCGCTGACAAGATCCACAATTACTGTGACTGTGATGCATGGTCACCATGGCTACCTCCTAACACCATTTCTCCAGCATTTGGCTGATGGTGTCTGACAGACAGTAGCCAAGTTCCTGAACATTGTAATTAACTGATTCTGAGACACACACATATCAGGATTCTCTAATGGTCGTCACTGCGCTGGGGTCCTACCTGCGTCATGGCCCATTTATAGACAAATGGGCGAATCAGGGGTTTCATGTACTTGTCCAGTGTCTGAAGAACATCAGGCTGTGTGAGGTCGACTGGAGACCTGTCGTTTTTATCCAGACAGTAAGTTACAGTGTTGTGGCTTCCTATAAAACAGAGATATGCTCTGTAGAAAATCGAAAGAACCGTTTTCCGAAGGTAACAACAGTCACTGTAACAAATATGCACATGAATTTGCTGATACATCAGGATTACCTCAGATTCTCAGAATCAGTAAAACTAATGAAATCCTGAAATTTACTCAGATTTTATTTTTTAGCAAATTCGCGTTTTTCATTTTTTAATTAAGCAATCCACCAGTGATAAGCTTTTTACCACCAACGCGTGTGTGTATAGGCGATCACTTCATTATCAATGCTGTTGCGTAATATTGACCTTGAAAGTCATACTGTGCGCACAGACACACGCGTGCAACCCGATACCCTCAACATAATTTCAGCTTTCACAACATCAATGAAAACAACCCTAAAACTTATTTGAACGGCGATGCCTCACTCGGCTCACTGAAACCGAATAAAGCAAGCTGTCTACATTGGGACAGCCATCAAAGGAGACGCCCATCTCTAGAACGAAAATCCATCATTAAAGTGCTGTGGGCAGATCCGACCTCTAGAGTATGATGGGTTACCTGGGATAGCCAAGTTGCACAGAGGCATGTCCCAAAGCGCAGACGGCAGGTGGGACATCCAGCTATCAGTCGGGAGGTCCCGCAGGGACCCGTCACTGACTGAAGATGATCCCACCGACACTGACATGTTCATCAGCGGAGCTCTAAGCACACAAATATCCCAGTAAACAGAAATATTCAGTCCAAACGTTTAGTATCGATTTCGATCGGATCAGCATCGAAAAAAAAATGCCTCACCGTGCAGTAAATGATTCTCTCCTTAGGTTACTATACTAATAACACAAATTTTGAAACAAATGTTTTGCTATGCAATGATTATACATTTATAAGGGCAGCGTACATGCAGCATAATCACATATATACATCTCGTTTACAGTAACCACTGGAAAGTAGCCATGTGGTTACAAAACGATCCTTTTGTGACAGTGAAATAAATAAATAAAACGATGCCGGTTATGAAGGACTGGCAACAAAGCGAAGTAAATGTGAAAAAAAAAGAGCAAATGCAGCGTGGAGATCACCCTCAGAGTAAACTATGCGGTGTCCGGCCATTAAAACCCCATGCAATTTCACTCAGGAAGGAGCCAGAGCATCACTGCTGTTACGCTATGAGAAGGCAGCGCGGCACACGCCCAGCCGCCACATGCATGCCGCTCCAGCTCCCTTCTGAGGACCGGACCGGACCGGACCGTATAACATACCCTCTGCAGCAGGGTGACGGGGCGCCACTCGGCCCGCAGGGTCCCCGCTTAGCACTGTTACGACCGATGGGGGTCAGCGAGCTGGGGCGCCGGAGGGGGCGTATCGGCGAGATGTGGCGACTGTCAGGTGTGAGCCGAACGGCCGAGGGATGCCATGGGCGCCGGCCGGCCGGCCGCACCGGGCAACTTCTATTTCATTTTCTCGCAGAAATGCCCCCACAAGGGTTGGACCGAAGCGCTTTTTTCCCGAGGATTCCTTTAGTCGGAGACGCACGGCGGCACCGATCCCGATCACTGAGGCTGGAGTTTGAACTTTTCCCGGCTCCTGGGCATCCTAATGTGCGCTCTTTGTGACAGGCTGCGGCGTCGTTAGCGAGCCTGCGACCCAATCGGACCGACCGAGGCGCAGGCAGATCGGCGCAGGCGGATTCGCGTACGCCTCATCGGCAGATGCCACACTGTGCAGTCCATTTAAAGAGCCAGGGGGCTGTTTTCTCCCCCCCTCATAAATGCAGTCTTGCATATTCATTGTTTTAATGCCATACGTCGCATAACGGGACGCGTGAAATGCGCTGAAGCGCTGGTAATGAAATGTGAGTTCATTCCAGGCAAAATAACATTTCCAGCTTGGGTAAAGGTGTGGAGAGGCAGGCTGGAAAAACGCAGAGCTCAGGGAAGTCCATGAGAAGCTCCTGACATAGTGATTTCCCGACTCCCTGAAGTAACAGAAGTGCTCTGTTGTAATGCGGTACCTGTCCAGAGCAGTTTGACCACCTTATAACATCACAATGCTGGCGTCACAGTCCTGGTTTTTTAAGTGACTAAAACAGTCCATGCCCTGTGAGCGTGTAAGGGCTGTGTAAGAGCTGTGTAAGGGGCTATGACATTCTAGAACGGTGACAATTTTTTCACACATAACATCTGAGGTCAGAGACGCCAAGTTACGTACAGGCAGGATTATATTCCCGAAAAACAGGGAGAACTTTCTAAATGGGGAAAAAAAACAGACTGTGAAAAGCCATGGGTTAAGGCATCCCTCCAACACCAAAATGTACCTGTGCAATTAAATAAAAACACAGTCACGTGCATATTACAGTAATTTTATTATTTCTGTACCAAAGTAAATTTACATTTTATTTTACTCAACTTCTGTCCTTTTGCAATGGAGTTGTTAAAAATATGCATTTTAGGTCTAATAAAAGCACTTTCTTCAGTTACATGCTATGAAACTGCTGAGATTGTATTTTGAAAAGTTGATTTATTACATTATAGTGTGGCAGATTTAATAGTTTGTTGTTTATCGCAATGCATACTGCATTTCACTGGCTCTGTACTTGTACTATGCAAAATGACAAAGTTGAGTCTAATCTCATAGCTCAATCAGCTAAGCTCACTGAGGCTAATATTTGTGCAGGTAATTTAAACAATGAACTTTGTGCAGTTAATTTTTTACTGGGCATTTACTTTGTTTTATCTGCAGTGCTGCTGGCCTGGAATCAGATCATTTATCTGTTTGATTACTTTACCATGCAAGAATCATGGATCAATGATCTATACATCTGTATCCAGACCTGTGATTGGTACACAGATCGAGTGAGCCTCACGGAACCCGATCAGGGCGGTCATCCCTGTTCCTTTTCTTAAAATTCAGATAACATACACGTTCAGCAATTACCAGGAGAGGCCACAAAAGATGTGATTCATGAACAGTAAACCCTTTACGTCACAGAATAAGCAAGTAAGCCACAGAGTGAAATGGACTGCTTACAATTCAGGAGATTGTATTGATCTGCTCCTGCATCAGAACCAGGAGTACATCTTTGTGACTATGGTCAGTTTATACATCTTATTGATTTTACTGGTGCGATGTGTAATTCCACACCACTCTTCCTATAGGTAAATTGACCTAAAAACCAGGGCTGCCATATCCAGTCAAGTCACCCCTAAATTGTGGCTCCCTTTATATTTGCCGGGTATCTGGGCACTGCACCCTGCCAAGTCCCTCTGCCAGCACGTTTCGATTCAAGTGCACCACTTACAGTCAGAATGTTCGGCCCGGAAACTGAGTCTGTTTTAATCAGGACAAGAATTAGATTTTAAATCTTATTGCGTATTAATTGTTTTTGCTGTGAATGTTTTTCATTATTTATACTTATCCCACATATGAACATGGAGGAATTCCTTTAACTCCAAGACCAGTAATCTGTAAAGAAAAAACTTGACATTATATCAAAATAATGTACGTAAACATCAAACTAAACTGAGTATAAAGTGATTGTAATGAAAGGTTAAAATGAACATGAAGAGCATGCCGGACCTTAAAAATGCTTCCTGCCTCCGGCTGCCTCGCCAGAGCGTCGTCTTCCATGCCATGGTAGGCCGACGTGACGTACAGCTCGCTAAAATCCTTACCGCCGAAGCAGCAAGACGTGATGTTGTCTATGGGCAGTTTTACGGTCTGTATCCGAGTACCTGGGAGAGGCAGCAGATAACTGAATCACACGCGTGTGACCAGCCGGCGTCAGCAACACGCAAAAATTCACAACAAACGAGGATAGTGTGTGTATCTTTGTGTTATTTTCACTTCTAAGTGTGCCGTAATTGCCGTCTCCTCACTGTTCCTCATCAGCATGGTTGTCTATATTACAGTTCTTGCCAAAGCCAAGTTATACGTAGCTTATGGCGTGCCACCGATATTATGGACTGTAATTTATCATGCAACATTTTTATTCTCTTAATACTGCGCTGTGTTCACACACCAACCACAACATTACAGCATGTCATATATACTGGCTATAAAGTGCTCAGTTTTGAAACAATCCAGGACGTGCTCTGATATGCACGTCTACATATAAAAACATGTTAGCACGCACACCATTGCATCTGCCTGCAGCTGGTCGCTCCCACCTGTCAGCGGGTCAACGCGCAGTACTCGGCCTGCGTTGTAACATGCCACCCACAGCCTGCCCTCTGCGTCGACACACATGCCGTCTGGGATCCCCTCGTCCGCCGCCAGCCGGTACACCTCTCGCCGGTTACCTTCCCAAACATCCACACGGGTGGTGAATGCGTGTTCTGCAGCCCCACAGGACTCACCCAACGCATTACTGCTATATAGATTTAGGCCATGCCAGATTGGTATTCAGCCGAGTTCCTTGGTAGGTTCCTGATGTGGCCAGAACCAATACTGGCTTTTGGGAATTGGAAAGCTTAGCATTATAGCATCCAGTTGTGTCATAAATTTTTAAAACAGTTTGGCTTGTACACTCAGATGGGCAGAATAAGGGCTCCTCTCACCTCAGCCTGGGTAAAGATGGGGCCTTAAGTGTACTTTTGCCATTATTCATACCCTGCAGTAATGAATCGGGTGAGAGAAGAGACATTATGACTGAAAGCCCATTTGCTAAATTCAATTAATCCACTAATGTAACATTACTTACTGATGCTTCCGGTCGCTAGGCTGTAGTCAAATGCTTCCACTTTGTAGGACAGACTATCGATGTAGTAGAAGGTGCAGTGATCCGGAGACCAGTCCAGGCCATTGGAGAGGTCGACCTGGTCAAAGTTCATCACCACGGTGTGGTCAGGGAGGAGCGTGTACAGGGCACCCTGCTTCCTCTCCAGCTCTGCAGGCTTTGTTTCCAGACCCATGGTCCCTGGGTGGAAATGGCATCCACAGAGAACACTGTCAGTAGAATCACACCTCAAACACTTCGAACCCATTCAACAGTGGATCCCCCCCTCACCAATTGCCCTTATTCATACTCTTAAGGTTATTGCTGACTTACTATGACATTACTTTTGGGTTTTCCTTGTTGTGTACCTCTTACTCCAGTGCTAACCTGCACTTTATGGCTGGCCCCTCATTGGAGGAGGAGGAGCAGCCTAGCTGCACTCACAGCTAAGGTAGCTCCTTAACTGCTGTACGCTATGATGTATCTGCCTCTTTATAAATGTCACTTTGGGCAAAAGCCCCAGGCAAATACATAAGACGTAAATGTAAAATGGCACTGCCAACGTCGCTATTTTCAGAACTACTCGCATCTCAAGCCCCGCAGACATCTGACCTGCTGCAGGTGTCGTTGTCTGTGGATCGCACCTGCAAAGAATCGGCCAGCAGGGTCCACTTTGCCATCGTTGAAACGGATGTTGTCCCGGTCAATTTGGCGAATGGTGGTGATGGTCTGTTTCTCCCAGTCTACGGCAGCAAAGCGAGTGCCCTCTGCGATGACATACCCACCGGACTTTCGTGGTACCACAGAGCCAACCAAGTTTTCTAGGTGACCACAGATTTGGGTAGATTTATTACACAAAACGTTTTTCCATTTACATTTAAATGCAACTAATTAAAAATAATTAATTTTTGAAGGTTTAAGTTAATTCCTATATGCATTTTTAGCAACATCAGTTAATACAGGCCCCAGTTTGGCAGGCTGGAGGCAAAGTTTCATACCGCAAGCCATCACTCCGTATCTTCTACTCAAACAGTCCTGGACCTTCTCTCACCTGTGGCCAAGCTCTGTGTCCGATCGGTCACGGGGTCCCACCTTTTGATCTTCTGTCCGAAAATATCCACAAACAGCAGTGTGCCCTCCTTTTCTTCCCATACGGGGCTCTCTGCCAGCCTACTCCTCTCCTTCACAACACACTCCACTTTGATGGAAGACATGATCTGAAACGTAGCACAGCTATCAGTAAGCCCTGCGCAAAATTCCTTCACTCATACACCTGAGAAACTAAGAGGCAAAGTACACAAAACAAAACCCCCATCCGGGAGTGAAGTATAGTGATTTCTCAGCTGGAGGTATACGTTTGGGCGTGCATTAAATTGCAGCAATTTATAACCTGACAGCTTTAGGCGAAAACTGTCTGACTGAAGGGAGGCACGTGACCAGCAGTCACGCGACTTCGCAAAAAAGACACAAAAGAATTAAGATTTGCATGAACAAAACGCCTTTTACCAGTGTTCAACATGCAAAACAATACCAACATTACGGAAATAAAAACTCTGTGTGTGCATAATATGGAAGCCCGTTTCATTAGATCCAACAACGTTTAATATCGTTACGTTAGCCGTGTTTGGTGAATTATGGCGAAGCAAACTTCAGTACGCATTCGTTCAGTCGTTTGACCATAAGCACACGTTTGAGATCGAAATTCGCATTACCTCTTCGGATTACAGCTTATAACGAATCCCCCAGACGCAGAAAGCAGACTTGCCTTTTTCTTCGGGTTGAACTCTCGCCAAAGTTGGTCTTTTCCGGTAAGTCGAGTGCGTCTACTGGTTACCAAACACCAGCCTTGAAGACGAAAGGCATGGATTTGAGTTTCAGAACGTTTTCAAAGGTCATGATATAAAGCCTATAAACGTTTATTGCGCTCAACTTTACAGAAACATGCTTGGGTTTACGTGCAAACAATCCAGATATATGCAGTCTGTTTTATGGACACCGGCCAATGTTTATGTCACACTTGGGTAAAGTTTAAGTTAAGCCAGTTATTGTTAAGACTTCATAGTCAGCCTTTTGCAGGCTGGTTTTCATCCCCAGGCATTCCACTGTGCTGTTTGGTAAAATTAGTTCGGAAGCATAAAAGGGTGATAAAGATAATTGAATCTTCTACACGTATATGACACTAAAGCTGGAAAGTGTTACATATAAATACTAATATGAAGCACTTAAGAAGTAGGGCCACCCTTTGCCTTCCGAATTGACCTTCTTGGAATGCTGTAATCCAGCTCCCGAACTGTGTAGTGGGTACTGGACCACTCTTCAAGAAGGCTTCTACTCAGTTCTCTGAAGGAACTCTGTTATTCAGAAAGAGTCAATGCTTATAGATGGTGACTGAGAAAGGCACAGACAGCATTTTACATCATCCTGGTGCTCATAAAACAACCCTTGAATTTGTTTAGCAGTTTGTGAGGGATTCTTCATGGAATCTGGGAACATTATGAAGAACAGTTCAATCACAGGGAGCACCTGGTCCTATAAAATGGCCTCATATTGGGGCTGTTTCACAATCATGCAGAGCAATCATCAGATCTAAACACTCCTATGAGATGACTGACCATACCAATGGGCACTGTGGACTGAAGGCATCCTTTGGTTTTCCCCCAGACGTGGACCCATCCAGATGTAGGAAAAAGCATGAGGAATGACTCATCAGACCATATTATTTTTGCAGGGTTTGTGCTCCCCACACAAAGTTATGCATCTTTGCACATTAGACTTGGAAACAAGTGCTTTCCAAAAGGTAGGTCTGCCATAAATTCCTGATTCGCAAAGTTCACAATCCACAATGTCGGCTGAGACTGAGTCATAGAGGTTCTGATTTTTTTCTGCAGTAAATTTTGAAGCCATATGTTTGAGGCATTTAGCAATCATTCTGTTAAATGTCAATCTATTCCTGTCAGTGATATTCGAACTGTCTCTTATTCCTATTTACTGAAGCACTTTGGCATATGTTATTATGAATTTTGAGACTGTTCTTAACATATAAAATAATTTTGCTGTTTCTGTGACTGACGCAACTACAGGTCTGGCATTGACCTTTTGACCTCTTGGAACTCTGTTGCCTAATACTGCTTTGGTAATTCTCATTACAAAGTGCTGATTTTCAGACCTTCTTTTTAGCTGACACAAACTGCTAACCTACAAGTAATCAGCTTTAGAGCTGTGTTTTTTGGAAAGTGATTCAGTTAAACTTCTTTTTTATGAGGTTCTGTTATTTTGCCCACTCACTGGATTTGCTATTTGCATGCATCTTTCTCTAATTGATACCACAGCATTTTGCTGTATAGCACTGTAATGTACTGGAAACGAAAGCAGTCGAAAGCAAAAGATATTACTTTTGATATAAAAATATTCATAATTCAAATGGTAGTTTGTGCAAAATCTGGTCCTCTGTCAAACTCCAAGGTGACCAGCTTTGACTTCTGAAAGGGTTTCGTTTAGTGAATATATTTTGATGACAGTTTGCTGAGGAAAGACTGTGATTACTGTAAACAAGGCAGATTTTCAGGGTGCAATATGCCTTAAGAAGGTGATTTTTTTACAAGACGGAATTAAAAACCCAGTGATACATGCATGAATCACCCTAAGATACAATCAGCAGTTCTCTGCTGTCTGTGTGGTAAACAAACCTTAATGTAAGACACAAGTTTTAATAAACAGTGGTCTTATGGATAAAGAGCCTGCCGTAATTCTTGTTTTTTAACTTTAAATCTTCAGGTGTTCAGGTGTTTAAATCTTCAAGTGCTTCCCTTCTTGATTACGTATTTCACACAACTAATACATGTGGCTGGATTGTTTTTTAGGACCTATAATGTTCACATTAAATGCTACTTCCACAGTACAGAGTTGGTTTGAATACAGGCCATAGCTTAAGTGCTGAAGGCTTATTAGCACATGATGGAAATTCTGCCACACGCTGACATATCACCACTCAAATGCTGATGGACTGTAATTTAGTGAGGCTGGGTTTCATGGGCCTGACACGATTTTATTATGTAAATTAAGCAATAGGCCCATTACAAATCCAGGCTGGCCGACATAATAACGACATTTTAATCTGCTGACACTAGACTTTTTCTTTCGCCATTAGGAAGTTCAGAGACATACGAGTTAATAAGGAACAGTTCTTTCTCTGCAAGTCGGCAGGGCCGGAACTGACTTCATTTGGGAACGAAGGATTGCACGGAGCACCACGGGGCATTTCCTACCCTGACGATGTCCTGAGAGCCTGCAGCTGTATTGTTTGTATCTTTCTTTTTAATCAAAAGTCAAAAAATGGCACACCAGGTAACAAAAAACATTTAATGAGAAAGGCTTCTTTAAAAAGGTCTCTGGAAATCCAGACATCCCATTGTAAGAGTGTAAAACGTTTTTCTTCAAACCTCTCAAAGTTGTTGACGTTAAAGGTCGAGCCACCATTTAACTGGATGCGTGGAGCACAGGCGTGTACATGTACTGCGTCACGCGCATGGTCCACGTGTTGAGAAGGTGACGGAAGAGCCAAAGATACGATGAACAGCGTCCCATCAGTCTTTCCGATGATCTCCCGCCTTTTGGACATCTGACAGACGTCACAGTCTCTTTCACAGTCCGCTCTGTTTCACACAACTGGCCTAGAGGGACAAACCCGATCAGATCATTTGAAATTGCTAACAAAACAACCCAGCGTGAGGTTTTTTTTTTTTTTAAAAAAAAAAATAAAATAAATTAAAAAAAAAAAAAAAAAAAAGCTAAGTGATGTCACAAATGCTTGTTGACATTTATACTTCTCACTAGTGTGCGGTAATAGCCTCAATTTATATGACCAGGGTCAAAGATTACCAAAAAGTATTGAACAATACAGTCTGAAGTGCACTTTTATGTGTTATTAAATCATAGCTGCCCTTCACACAATTAGGAAAAGCTAGGCATTGTTCCCGCTATTCAAAATGGCACCTGTGCTGAATGGAGCTTTATTAATCGGTCCAGACCTCAGGGGGTTAATTCCCCCCACCCAGGCCTTACAGGCATCCATTTTAAACCTCTTCATTAACGATAAGCCCAGTTAGTCTGTCTCTACACACATCTGGGATAACTGGAGTGGGAAAAATGGGGGCAAATGTTCTGTTTGACATAAAAAACAAAGTGAAACCGATGAAACAGAAGTTGGGGCCTTCAATTAATACAAAAAAAAAAAAAGACAAACGCCAGTTAGCCAGGTGATGTACCTGGTTAACTCTGTAGGGTTAGGTCCCGAGAGAGGTCACCTGACTTCTGGTATATGAGTAGTCATGACTGCCTTACAATGGGGGGGTTGAAAGCTAAGTGAAAACAAGACACACAAAATGCTATTTCTCCTGCACATGCATGAACCGACTGCATGCAACACGTCAGCACTAAGTGAAACGGCGACAGTTTGGAAAACTGGTGTCTTTGGCCAGTCTGCCCTTCACAGAATGCTTTGGTCTTACAGGCACGGCCTGCTCTCACACAGCTGAAGGAGATTTGAAATGCGAGCATTCGTAACAGCAACCAGAACAGAAAACGCCAAACAGAGAAAAAGGGAAAGTACTCGTGAGAAATGGGACTTGAAGAACGGTGGTTGTCTTTACTGTCACCATAACCTGAGCCAAGTCATGAAACAAAAACGGGGAACTTTAAAATGCAGACTTTGGAAGGGTGGGGGTTACTTAAATCTTCTGGACCAAACCCCGAGAAATGAAGAGGAACACCAAACAGATAAGAACAGAGATGTTATGGAAAAGAACCTCCATTTACTGATCACTGCCCCTGGATGATATGTCTGTCATGGAACTTTGGGTCAAAGTAGCACCATTTAGAAGATAATAGTTTTCAGAATTTCCGTGAAAATCTGCAGGTCCTATACCCCACCTCAATGCCATTCCATATTTGCAGTCATTTATACGTGTTTGTAGATCTCTTCCTTTCAAATTAATATCTGCAGGCCAGGCAAAAAAAGATCTGCTTCAGGTGAGATATGGTGTAAGATTGAGATGTACAAAGTAAACCAGAAGACAAAGGTGAGAGCAGGACAGAAACGAAGTAGACTGGATCAGAGTTCGGTTTGGGACCGGGTCACCATGAGGCTCAGTGCTGGACTGAATCAGCTGCCGGCTGCCCCACCTCCCACATGGAGCGCGAGATAAGGAAGCGGCTCAGGGGACGAGTGACCCCCTTTGTTGTCCGAGGACACCATGGAGCACGTTGTCAACCTGACCTCCCTACAGGACGGAGGCGGTGCATCTGTGGATTGAGGGGTCGGGCATGGCTCGTCACCTTTGCACTGAGGTCCTCTGGCCCAACATTGGCTTGCCCCGACCCACCCCTCTGCCATATTCCCGTATTGGGCTGTCCACCCGTTGGCTGCCACCACAGGCCCGTACCCCTGGCCGGTGATGGGCCCGGATCTCAGGTTCTGAGTCGCTGAGCTCCAGATCAGGGCAGTACCCGTCGTCCGCATGCCGAGCTGCCGCTGGCTTGGTCCATGGCCGCTCCTTCCCTGACCCCTTCCGTGGGGGCTTGTCGTGGGCGCGGAGACCCTCAGTGGTTCGGGTCAGGCTGACCGAGGCCTCCTTGAAAGACCGGCTGAAATGATCCATGGCAGACTTGCGGAAAGACGCGGAGGGGGCGGTTTGGGCATCGCGTTTACAGGAGGTCTGGCAGGAGCCATCCCGCTGTACGGCAGGCCTCTCCAGGGCTCCGTTGGGTTTGGGGGTCCGGACAGTGTCTTGCTCCGGCCTTGCACTGCCGTTGGATGAGCGGCCGTGCAGCGCTGCGTGCAACGCCAGGGGTTTTCCTGAAGGCCTGACAGGGGTCACAAGGGTGCTGTCTTCCCCCGAGCTGGGAAGGAGTCCATTTGCCTGATTCTCCCTCCTTCCCCAGCCCTTAGTGTGACCCTGCCGGCCATCCCGTCTCTCGCACATGTCGCCACCAAGGTCCGGGCACAGAGACCCATTGTCAGACTTGGCGCCGGTCTTTCCGTTACCCAGGGCGACCTTGGGCATCTTCAGTTTCAGGGTTATCCTCGGGGGAGCTTGGACCTTCTCACTCTCGATTGGGGCGGTCAGGGGAAGACCTTGGAGAAGAAATATGACTGATCATCTCTCGCCACCGAGCAGGAACATGTTGGGTTTAACCGTTAATGACTCAGACTTATTGACCCAAAGCTTTCCAGGAAGGGCCCTGCTTTTTGAACCTTTGCGAGCACAAAGTACATTTATAAAATATATGGATATACAAAAGATTTTAAACCGGTCATATATCATATTTTAGAATTCTACTTACGCATACAGAGAAGCATTAAAAATGACAGCTAAAATAATCATATTGCTGTGTGAGTAGCTCTCACCACTAATCTGCTCATAGTAGGAACCCTGAAAATTGGGGGGGATGAACAGACAGCCCCCTCCCATGGTTGGTCACCTGCTGACAGCTCCTGGTCAATCAGCGCCACCTGGAGGTTGAAGATCTCCTCCTGGGCTTTGCTGTTGGACAGTTTCAGCTTCTCTCGCCGGCTCACCATGTAGCACAGGTTCCTCACCTGCAGGCGGGGATCCAGAAATCAGTACTAAGCTTCTACATGCACCGGCGGGGATCACCATGGTAACGTTACGCACCCTCTCCAGGTCCTGACGCAGGTGCATGAACATACGCATACGTGTATGAACGCTGTCCTCCTCGGGTTCCAGCAGCACATTCTCTTCCTCCTCCTTGGGGGGTATGAGGGGCTTGTTGAAGCTGCTCTTGCGTTTGAGCTTCCAATACTGGAAGATAAAGTCCAAGATGTGCGGGGGCAGCACCATGTCCCGGGCCAATTCCTCGGGCCGAACTAGCGTGTAGAAATCCTCCTCCAGCTCCTGTAGTTTCCGTGCCCGCAGGCCCAGCTTCTCCGTTTCCGTGGGGGGCTTGTGGCGCCCAGGGCTGAGCCCCCCCTCGCCCACCTTGGGCTTGCTGTGCTTCAGACAGTAGGACTTGAACTTGACCTCATCGCCCTCATCCAGGATGGTCTTCATCTCCAGGCTGTGCTCGAAAGCACAGGTGACGTGGAAGGGAATGATGCAGCTTTTAACAGAGCACTGAGGGAAATGGGTACATGGGGGGATTAGGGATGGGCAGAGGTCAGTCAGTGCCAACAAAGTCACACCTTTGGGTCCTTCCCAAAATCCCACAGTGCCACTGAAAAGCCCTTGCACCACCCCTAACATTTACACTCAAGATTCCCTTTTGCCTACCTGGATGCAGGCCCCAGTCTTCAGTTTGCAGAGGCTGCACACCAGCGCCCAGCGGCTGGCGGGGATGTGGGACACTTTGGTGATGGGCTCCATTCTCTCCGGACAGGCGATGCTCACCTGTGAAAGGAACAGGCCAGAGGGGGCAGGTTCAGCACGCAGCAGCGAAGGGACTGTGTGTACGGGGGTGGGGGTCAATAGCACGCTTCCCGTACCTCGGGGATCCAGAGGGCACAGCTGACGTGGGCCCACCTGGTGCCGGCCCGTGTGGCCTTCATGGCGCCGCCCTTCTTGGGACACAGCACGCACGGCGGATCGATCCCCAAAACGCAGGTCCGACAGAGCCAGCAACCATCCGGAACCTTTAAGATGCCGTAGCAGGCCTGCAATACGGTGGGTCCCAGTCAGATGAGGAGAGTCATGATCCCAGAACCCAGCAGAACCTGGGACACACCAAGCACTGCAGAACCACAAGCTTTGTATACTAGAACCCAGCCTGTGTTTCCATTGCGAGCCCTCAACCGCCAACCACACCTCGACCTAACACCACGAGATGTCAAAGACCATAAAAAAAACGGGCTGGGGAGAGCACGCCTTCTGATACACAAAGCACGGGGCCCCATTGCATGCTGGGAGAGGTGCCCTCTTGCCTGATGCACGCAGATGTTGCACTTGTCACAGAAGACCATGTCGTTGCCCTCCTCACTGTCGGGCGAGCGGCACACATCGCAGATGACGTCCTCGTCGTATTCGATGCCCAGCCCTTCCTCCGTCTCGATGGCGTGGTTCATGTTGTCGTGGCACTGCCGCTCCAGGCCCTCCATAACACGCTCCATGGTCAGCTCGTCCACGGCGAGCTCACCTGGGATGGAGGCATGCGGGCAGACGAACATCAGCGTATGTCGTCAGATAGTTAGCTCAGCGTTAGTCGCACAGGCTAGCCAAACTCACCCATCATCTCCAGCTCAGCGTTCAGCTCCTGCAGCCAGTAGAGGTCCCCATCATCCAGGTCATAGCGACACATGGCCTCTGCCAGCTCCAGGATGTTGACGTAGCCCATCTCAGCCGGGTCCTGGTTCCGACACTGGATGTACTTTCTCGGCCGGGAGAAGAGGTTCTCTTTGGGCCTCTCCGCGACAACCCTGAGCCCATGAGGTTTACGATTGTTAGTGTTTATGGTCCATCAAATAAAAACAACCTTCCTCCGTTTTTCAGCTAAGCTGCTATCCTTTTTCTTGTTATTACGATTATTGCTCAGCCCTCATCTGGAGTAAGTGAGAAAGAATTGTTCATTATTTATTATAAATCATATCATTATGACCGTCTTCACTAACCAAAACATACCAAAGTAACTCCGATAAAATGTCATACAGAGGACATTCAGAAGGAATTCCCTAAAAGTTACAACAGCAAGGCCACATTTTGATCTACCACAGTTCAAGCTCTCCTTGTCCTGAGGTGAGTGACATGCAGAGATGTGTGCAGACAGGGGGCTAAGGGGACCCTGCCCCGGACAGGCACCTGACGGACGGCTGTGGGATGGTGTCAGGGCTGGCGGGCACCTGCACCCCCTTCTCCCATTCCTGTTTCCAGGGGTCTGCCAACAGATAGTACTCATCTGGGGGGATGTGGTGAGAGTCCGGGAGCTTCATAGCACTGATCAGGTCTTTCCTGAACACCTGTCCGGAGGGGGGTGTTGGGGCGTTTCTGAAATTCCATCAATTCAACCGGCACTTCTACTACACTATTAACATTACTATGCAAAACTATTAGCTACAGAGATTACCCACAATGCAATAACCCTAGCCCCTGTCCCCCCAGGGCCATAGCAGCCCTAAGACAAGCCCCCACCTCTGCTGACTTCTTTGGCTCGGGCGCCGGGGTCCCCGGTTTGCTGCCATACTTGTTGGAGGAGCAGAAGGAGGTGGATGGACCTGCAGAACGGGGGGGAGAGGGGCACGGGTGAGAAACAGTTGTGTAAATAGCCACCTGACACCCCCAGGGAGATGGGCTTCTGACCTCAGGAGAATAATGAGTTCCAGGGATGGAAAGGGTGGTGCTAATTAAAGAGAGAAAGGCAGAGCGTGAAGGAAAGGTGAAGCACAAGGGAAGCCAGAGGACAGAGGCTCCTCTACGATACACAGATAACTGCCCTGACTACTTCCCCCTCCAGGAGGGGGCCATCGCAATGCATTGTGGAAATGTGGGGGATTCACACTCCGCAGTCCTGTGTGTATGTGTGTAGCCTCTAGGTGCAAACTATTGAATAATAAGGCTAAACACCAATACATAATCACCCTTCCATCCTCTTAACGCAAGTCCGCTCCACTCTACCCATGGGTAAATTTCAATAACCGTCTAGTTCAGTGTGAATCTGTTTCCCATTTTGTTGGGGTGAACCGCATGCTGCCAGTTGGCCTGGGGAGGCTCTGGGGGGTGGGTGCTGCACTCACTCTCATTGTCGGAGCTGTCGCTGCTGCTCGAAACCCTCTGGCGCTTCATCTTGACGCGTCCTCGGGGGAGGAGGCAGACACTCGGGGTGACTCGGTCTTCCCCGAACGGGGGCTCTTTCACTGTGAATGTCCCATGGGGATGGGGAAGGAGGCAGGCTGGGTGACACAACAACAACCTGGGGCTCACTGAACATGAAGCGGGAAAAGGGGAGGGTAGCACTCACCGTAGACCACAAGCTGAAAAGCATGCTAGACTGTGTCTCAGCAATGCTAGAATAATCCAGCTCTCATTCCTGCAGAACAACCCCCCACCACACAAAAAAAGGAGATTAACTCTAAGACAGCGATGGAGGACACAAGGCTTAGTGGGGATGGTGAGCTATCAACCACTGCCAAATTTAACCCAATAGGAAACTGAAGCTGGCAATCGACAGGGGCTGATAATCCCACCTTAGTCAAGTTTAAAGGCCTCATTCATCTCACGCTGCACATCTGGCTAAGAAGAGATGCCACAGCAGCTGCTCTGTATAAACACCCACTTATCCCCCTTCAGACACCTACACGGCGGCTCTCGGCAAGCAATACGGAAGATGTGCCACGTTTTCCGCCCAGGAGATCGAAAACCTCAGCCACTCTTAAAACGTTGTCCTCCAACCCACACACTGAGCCTTCTTGTTCTCCTTCCTGCTTCCTGAAGAGGTTCAAGGGCCCCACCAACCACCCCCAGTACACACACACACACACACACACACACACACACACACACACACACACCCTTCACCCAGACAAGAAAGTCTCACAGACCTAAAAGAGCTCCTCTAAGGACACGTTTACTAGTGAAAGGCGCTCCTCACTTATTAACACCTTAACTTCCAGCCTCTCTACTGCGTCACCTCACTCTGTTAAAGAACTTGGAGCACCAGAACTGGACGTGGTCACGAGTTCCAGGACCTGAAATTCAACTTTACTTGTTTCTGGCCTCGGCCTGCAGTAACAAAAAACTATAAACTGACAATTACAAAAACATCTACAGACAAGGCAACCTGGCTGAGGAGAAGGTCTGAATGTGGGAACAAATTTGTGTGATCCAAGGTGAACAGCCACCCCCCAAGTGACCTTACTGACACCATTTGTTCACTTTACACCAGGGCTAAAAATATTTTCTGAGATGTGACTTAAAAACTAGAATAAAAGGCTTCTTGCAGAAACTATACCCCAATTTTTTTTATTTAACAAACCTCACACAATGACCTATGAAAGGTACAATCATCCATCTACAAATCATTAATATGATTTTGAGGGATATCAATACTGAGACTAATCCATGGCAAAAATATTCATAATTCATGCTCTCACACAGCCCAGCCCTCAAACATCAACCTCAAAACCTTGTAAAGGTCAACCTGGAAAAGAAACATTGACTCTTACATCGCCCCCTGCTGGTCAGTTGCCTTCACACCCCAGATGTGTCCAGCTAAGATTAATGTCTTTTGGGGCCCAGTAATACAGGAAATCAGCTGCCCTAGAACGTGAGGAATTTTAACAGCCCAGCGGCCTGGGACAATAAGGCACCCTGTCTGACAGAGGCAAGGGAATTCTCTCCAGTTGAAAGGATCAAAGCTTTTTTGTAAAACATGTGATTACAGTCCTGCGGTTGGTCTTTGCAGGCAAAATAGAGTTGTGCAAGAATGAGACAGAATTCACAGCCGATTTGAGGAAGTCCATGAGAATGCCCAAACATCAACTGACTCACCAGGACATGCAAAGGTCACAGAGGGCTTCTAAAACACTAACACCATTTTGCTAAGAATACAGCTCACCACACCATTACCAAGCTCTGTAAGAGGAAGCTCACGAGGAGGAAGTACTCTCATAAATTGCCGCCACAGAGTTATGAAGCATAATCGAACAATGACCCAGTTCCGCCAGACGAGTTTATTTTAAATGCTGATGAATTATTTAGGGTTTGGAGGGCTGCAGAACATGGTGAACATTTCTGAAAATTCCGCACAGGAATCGTCAATTTCTTACCGAAAATACGATAAATGCCAACAACACGAGTCCGGCTCATGTCCATGAAACTCTACCAGGTCAACTGAGAGCCATAAAAATCCAAGCAAGAAAACGCTGGAGGGTGCCTGCGGGGGGTAATGAATACAAAACAGATTAACTGTATAACCCTTGTCTGCTGAGACAGGAACAGCCAGCGCCCTCTGGATGGGCTATAATGGACACTTGTTCCCTATGAAGTGTCAGGTTCTGGGACACCGTGGCCGTGGAACCAAACATGTCTACAGACCTGTGCCAACGTCTCTACTCACTTCACTGTAATTCACACAACATGACGTTCTAAATAGCTATTTTACTGGCTCCTAACAGTAAATGAATGTGGCCAGGGCCTTACGGCCTTGCCCACTGTGGTACTACACCATCACCGGTAGTTTGTTTAGCCTGTGAATCCCCACCCACAAGCTGGGAAAAGCACAATCAAGGCACAGGGAGGTTAAAACAGAAAAGTGAATTGGTTCACAATAAACTGGAAGGGAGAAACTACAAGGCATGACAGATATGAGGTCACAGATGTCAGTGAAACTAAAGCAGCAAGTTAAAAAGGCTCTGCGGGGTTAACTAAAACACCCAAAACAACCAAGAGACTTAACCCTGAAATACCCGACAGATTCTGAAAGGCACCGAGTCTCGTTTGTTGACAAAGGGTTCTGTTGCTTACAGGGGAAGACCGGAAGATTGATGTCGTATATGGCAAATGGGAATTCTGGGAGTGAAGGCGACACCTCAAATGCGGTGGAGTAGACATAGTTCTGGCTGTGGCACTGGGAGGTGGAACAATGGAAACTATCAGAACACCTGCTAGAACTTCCTTAATGATGTTAGACTCAACAAAATGGGTCAAAGGACAAGCGTACGAGCCACCCCAGGGAAGACTTTCACTCACATAAAAGCAAAAAGCTTATCCCAACAAGGCGGGGGTGGGTTACTCCTGTCTGAAACCATCCTGTTTGTTCTTTAAACAAAAACCACCTTACTCCCGCACATCTCCGAAGGCCGATATTCCTCCTTTGCTATCTCATCTTCTCTTAACTTTACAGAAAGCTAATAATAAAAGAGTGGAGAAAACTTCCAGTCACTGAGATGGAAGCACGCCCATCCAGCTGAGTGGGAGAATACGAGAGGGGACACATACAAAAAACGAGCACAGCAACAGGATGGAAAAAATTATGCATTATCTTAACGTTTCATCTCTTTAGTTTAGGGACCGTGCACAAAAATTGTTTTATATATATAAAGAACACGGGAATGATGTGCAGAAGCACCAAATATTCCGTGAGGCAACTAGAACCAGATTAAAATCCAAGAGTATTAATGCTCAAATAAGATGGCCTCTTCCAGCCTGGTGGAGGGCAGATATCTCAGATTTGATGGGCCAGAAGCTACTGTTTGTCACCAGCTGTAATTCAACCCCCACCATTCGCCAGTGAGGCTCAGCATACACAAGCTATAAAAGCAGCCAGCAATCAGCCTCCTCCCAGAGGGGGCGGCACTGGTAAGGAAGTACTTGCAGTTCTACCTCCTACCGGAAACAGTTCCATGTCACTGTGATTTAAGGAGTGCAACTCAGCTCATAAAAATTTACAAAGTAACACAAGGCCCAACATGGAGATCTGGGCTTGTGCAGCACCGCAGGCTTCAGCGCCACCTGGTAGCGGTACTGTGGTCGGCGGCACGCACACCATTAACTGCCTGTAAACGCAGACATGAAAAAACACAGGTGGGGGGCCTGCCATCTGTCTGGGGGCCTCCAGGTTCAATCCACAAGTTCAAGTGAGGACTGAGTGTAGGGTTCGAATTTGGGAAGAAATACATTAGAGATCCTGCTCCGCAACTTTTTAAATAGCATTCATTTGTAATTTAATTCTCTGAAGAACAGCATGTTTCAACACCTCTTCTGATATGCCTGCCGCCTAGGTAAACATTGGTAGACTGTAATTCTCGACCAGCCTTAGGTACTTTTGGTCTTCACCGCCCACTACACAAAACGGGGCTCGCTCTGCTCTGCCGCTGGAGGACGTGACCCCCCACCATGCAGACAGGGTAGACGATGGTCTCCATTATTGGTGTTACTGGCTCCGCCCGACTCAGCGGAACACTGGCCCTCAGACCCACGTCGCCACCTACAGGCAGGTAACTGCCAGGCCCTCAGGGACTTTGTAGGACAGTTAAAATACCCAGCTGGGAAGTTCCTTAGAGTTCTGCAGAAACTGGGCACACTAGGAAGCGGGAAGCAAAGAGAGTTTAGAATTTCAACTGTTGTAAAGTCTACAGGCATTTAAAAATATTAACGTGTAAATCAAAGATGCAATTTACAGCTGCACCTGAAATGAGAACTCAGAGCAGGTTCACAGCACACCGCATATTTGAGCAAAACTCTGGAATTCATATACTGCATGAGGTTTGAATGCAAGGAACTGTACAGAGAGAAAAACCAATATGATATTGAACAGCTAACTTCAATTTGTGGAGGGCATGAATTAAATAAACATTCTGCGAAGAAAGAGCAATACATTTAAAAGTTAGAAAAGAAGTAGTAGCAGGACTAAAATTCTTTACCAGATGAAGGAGAGCGAGCGGCACGTTAAGCCACAACAGGAAGTCACCAACTGGACCAGAGAGACTATTTTGGGACACAGCAGTCTTACATAATCTGGTCATTTCGGACCTTGGGGGGGGGGGGGCAGAAACGACCGTCACGACTATAGATGTGTGTGGTGTGCGAAAAGATCAGTCGGTCGTGCTTGTCACGGGGCGGTGAGTTGGGGCCAAACGCATGGACGGACCCCCCACCTCGCGACCCGCTACCGGCCTTGGCGCCAAACTCCGGGCTCGCCTCGAATCAAAAAAGGCGCCACCGCTGACACCGAGGGCGACACGAGCGGCTCGGCAGGCTCGCGCCATCGCCGTCCCCCGTCATCGACACCTTCCTTCGTTCGCCCCCCCCCCCATCACGAAACGTCCACTCGAAGTGAGGGACGGAGGTGTGGGGGCTCCGGTGGCCTGCTGCACCGGCCAGGCTCCGGCTATTTCGGAGACGCCGGAGCGCAGCGGCCGTATTGTTCATGCGACGACCTTACCTCGCACCCGAGATGGTCCGACGGCAGCGGGCGTGGGACCATGCTGCCCCGGCGTAAAGAAGCCCTCCACGTTTTGTTGTTGTTGTTTTTTTTTCCCCCCCCTCCCTCCAACTTGTGTTAATCAGCGCAAAACTGCGAGTGTTTTTGCCCCCCTTATTTACCCCCTTCCATGCCACCCTGCATTTCCCAACGTTGCAAACCTCTCCATCCGCCACAGTACAACAGCCCTATTGTACTGGCACCGCCGCGGGGTCCTAAACTCCGCCCGGGCTCCTGTCTTGCATTTTTTTTTTTTTTTTTTTTTTTTTTCCTGCCTGCTGGTCTGGGGAGCTCTTTTCAATAAACTTTATTTAAACGCCTTATTAAAGAACACGTCACGTCACCAACTTTTCTAACCAAAAAACCTTGTCATAATACAACACCAAAGAATTACTGGTTGATTAAGATTCCCCACCAAATACTTTTAGCATGAGGAATTTTATAATAATCTTCAAATAACACACCGAGCACAGTTACCAATAAAACACAAGCCTAGTTTGCAACCTGTTCAAATTCGTAGCTTTTGCTTACATAACAAACAAATTGAGGAAACTGGCAGTAGCAATATTTATTTTCAGCTCGGCCCTTCAACCTCTTCCTTTCCATCTCAGTGACCAATGTGACACCCTTCGACCCCACGCCACACCTGCCGAGATACTGATAGGGGGTGCCCCAGCCCCCAGTACTGTCCTCTTTTCACACCACAGTTCTCCAGTCATCAGACATCACAGAGCTGGCATATGCCTTCCCATTGAAAATAACTAAGCTGCAAGTGTGCAATCAGCCAGTAAGGGGCTCCAAGCCATTTACAAAGATCTCAGGTCTACTAGACGTGATCCTGCTTTAAAACACATACACAGGTAAAGCTCATGCGTAAGTTTGTCTAAAAACTTTATTTTCATCACTATTTACATTGCATTCTAAAGTGTATATGAATTTCTAAAATTAGTTGTGATTGTGGGTAATAATAGAGGAAATAAAACAGTACAGCATTAAATCATATATCTTTAAAAGTCATAGTTTCCTTCCCCCATTACAGTAGAAAATATCAATTTCAAATATCAAAATGTTCCCTTGGTACAGAAATTGTCTTGCTGTATTTCAAAACATTCAAATCAAAGCAGAAACCTACATGTAAATGTAACCTGATTAGCAAATTTTGATTGCAACTATACATTAAAAAAATAATGACTGAAAGTATACAAATCAAATCATTATAAACACTACACATTAGTTATAAGGTTTTAACAAAATTAAGGGTGCCTGCTATTTTCAAATATAAGGTTATTTTTTAAAAGGGTTAGAGGTATAAAAATCTTTGCATTTTGGGGCTGTAAATCTAAATGTATGGATTAACCTCTTGAAACATTTTTATGCAAACTATACAAATACAAATGAAAAGATACTTCATTCAATGCTCTAGAAAACAAGATAAATAACTAGAAAGAATACATAATCATTTAAAAATGTGCATAATATTTCCAATGAAGAAAAAAACTTCAGTCTAAAATAATATAAAGGGACAATGTTTATAAACAATGTGAATTCACATTAAATATTAAGGGAAAATGCTCAATTTCAAATATTCATCCATTTAACAGCAATCATCAAAAAGTGTGTTTTCACATTAAAATACACTATATAAAAGAAATATACACAACAAATAATTAAAATACATTCACCGGTAAAAAAACTCAATCTTTTTCTTTTTTTTTTATAAAAGGCTTTGCATTTTGCGACTTCAGGTCTATTTGATTGCTCTATATAAACTTCAACATAAATACACTGCTAACATGAAGTAACACACAATACTGTGGGCTGAAAAAAGGGGCCACAGGAAACCACTTTTTTTTAATCCCTTTTTGGTCCAAAGTCAGTCTCACAGGTTCATCTGCATGTCTGCAAAGTTAAAGAAGCTGTCCACGTCCCTCGAAGACGTACTTTTGCTTTCTGAAACAAAGACCTACGGCAGAGAGAGAGAGAGTGAGAGACTTCAGCCTGCATCCGCGATATGAACGCGATGATGGAACCAGCTTGTGGGAGATGCAGGTCTATCACGAGGTGGACGCAATCCGGATCAGATCAAGGGGCCTAGAAGGATCACATGCCTTACCTTGGTTCCGCTGAACACCTCCTTGGCAATACTCTGGCAAGCATTGACTACCCCGTCTCCGTTTAACTCCAAAGCAACAACAGGGCCTGGATGAAGGGAGAACATGGCAAGTGAAAAGCCGTAAAGTTCCCAGGTACACGGCGATCCAGTGCTTTCATACAAAGAAGCGGTTCTCAACTCTTCCAACCCCAAGGCTTGTTTTGTTATTGTTATGGCCTGTCAAGCATACATCTGCGGTCCACTAGAGGGCATACATTTCACACCTGTAGGCTGCAGCTCAGCAACTGAAAGAACTCATTTGGGGCAATGTTGGAGATTCATTCTGTCTGGCATTAAGTAACACACTGAAAGCGTATGCCATGAAAGAAATTTCAACGCTTTTTAGAGCCTTTCAAAAATTCAGTTATCAAATCTAATTCACTGCCTGAGTACTGAAGATACTACCATCTTTGTAACGTAGGCTGAATTTTAAAAAAGAGCAATATTTCAGTGGGCAAACCTTTGGGTATCAGCTCAGTAAGACCTCCCGCGCTGCTCTGGAATACTCTGTTAACATCTTCAGGACGCATCGACACTTCCTTGGTTTGGATTAGAACAAAGCCCCTTTCGGTTGCCTATAACATGGTAGGAAATGCAATAAATAAATAATAATCCAGCAGATATTGTGACATAAACGCATAAAATGATCTCTGTTCACTAAATTGCAGTCTGTAACAACACATGGAATCCCTCCCCCCTCCCTGAGTAGAAATTTGGCAGGAAAGGCAGTTGTTTTCAATGCGACACACACAGGACACGCTACACCAGACCCCAGTTTCCATAGTAACAGAAAACCTAACGAATGCGTCTGCTGCTGTGGATCTGGTCTGCTGCGGGAACCAGAGTGGCACACGCTGCGGCATGACCGTCAGTGCGTCCCATTCGTTATGTTTACTGTTTAGTGTTAGAAAATGGAATTTCTGCAGCGGTAGCACACAAAAATAACACATAAATCGAAGAAAAAAAAAAAAACACATGAATAATAAATAGGCAAAATGGTGGGAACCGTCCGGTCGCCTGGGGGATGACTCACAGAGGGAAGCACTGTTGAATCAGTCTGAATCCTTCAGTTTTATACAGAGGAGCGTACTGTACCACATGTGCTGATAAACGTACAGGAACAGGTTTATTTGGAATGAAACTGGGTAAGATATCAAACCACAAATACATAATCATCACGACAGCTGGATCTTAGGGGCTTGGAGTTCATTAATGCAGTTAAGTTCTGTCCCTAAATAAACTGGGGAACAGAATAAAATATCATCCATATATACTCTATATAATAGATAATTATAATACATCTACTGTATATATAAAGATATATCTAGAAAAAAACATCACTCTTAATACAAGAAGCTGAAAGTAATTCAAAAAGGTACTGTTGGTATTTATACGTAGACACGCATTCAGACCTTCACACACTGGGCTGCCTGTCCTACAATCAACAGCCAACAGGCAAAAGGATCGCAGGTCCCGTCTGTGCCCAGCCCACGATGCTGGAGGTGTAATTCCAGTGCCAATCACAGACATAATCCGCAGGGTTAAAATGAATTCTTCAGCTGCACTACTCAGACCAAAGGAGCAACTAACAAAACAGTGTCAACAAGAGCGATTTCAGGAGTAACTGATCTTCTCTCTGATTGTTTTCAGTAACTGGATCTTTGGTGCCAAATATCTACATACATATTCACAAGTTCAAGGCAATCGGGTGTCTCTAACTCAGCCCAAGTGAACTCACCCCATCATCTGGTCTAATCACATGACTACCAAGGGTGGTTTTTCTTTGGCGAGGCTATTTGAGAGTGATCACATGTTCAGCAGCTGAGGTCACCCTGTGCATCCTACCTGGTCAATGAGTTTGCGAGCATTGGCGGTGGTGTAATCCCCAGCGAAGAACAGAAACAAACAGGACTCTTCACTCTCCTTCCGTCTTCCCCCACGTGTCAGGGGTACGATGCTCTTACTGGCATCGGTGGAGACCCGTACCGACCCGAACTCCGAGTCGGCGTCCGGCATGGGCAGCAAGTCAAGAACTTTAGAATCCTCGGGCAGGAGGCTCCAGTTTGTCTCTCCAGTGACAGGCGTGAAGTCGTGAATGTTGCTCCAGTTGTTGTTGAAGATGCTCAGGCCAGCGTCTTTGAAGTGGAAGGCCAACTCCGGGTAGTAGTATTGGAAGCAGCCAAACCTCATGCCAGTGGAGGACTCGATGATGGGCTGGGTGGCACAGCACAGGAAGACATCCATCTTCTTGCAGTCACGTGTGCGAAACTGCTGGCTGGCCACCACACACTTCATGTCCTTGCAGCCACGGAAAAACACACTGCCCCTCACTGGGCCCAGCACGACGCGGCAGTCGGTGCAATCGTCCACGGTGACGGTGGCTGTGTGGTCCAGGATGAAGATGTCACAGTTCTCGCAATCCTGGATGACGAACTGCTGACCATTCAGTGTTCCCGGTAAGCGGCCTGCTGTGGACCCCTTCAACCCCACCAACATGTAGTCCTTAAGATCCACCTGTAAGGGAGCAGTGGGATGCTCTCACGGTGAGCCATGAACGCAGGGATTCAGACATAAAAGAACATTTAGAAACTGTGTCGGAGAGACAAGATTCACGCCCTCCCAAGGACAAAACAGGTACACAAGCAAGGCAATACAATATATATAATATACAAATTATTTTTGGAAGACGACTAAGAAACAGATCAAAGCTAACTATTTTTCAACTTATTGTTTAATATGCTGCAAAAAGTGTACTTGTATGCAACGGCTGGAAAATCTCGAAATGTGTTAACTATACCATACTATACTATACTATACTATACTATGCTGATTCATGAGTACTACACATTCAGTACTTGACAATGAAAAGTTGATTCGCGGTCTCATTCGCCTTTCCGTGCTAAAAAGCAGTCCGTTTCAACAGCAGATTAACAGTATTATATATATATATATATATATAGCAGAAAATACCGTGCTCTAACGTGTAATCAGTCACGTTGCATTACGTATGAGTAGCCGCGTGCCGGGACAAATCCCATTATCAGCGCGCGCTTCGCACTTCTGGAATAAGTACACAGAGCCAAATAAAACAGTTTATTTAGCGACTGGCGGGCCTAATGCACCAGAGGAGTAACTCGTGTAGATGATCGCATTTCAGGCTTGTTACCAACCATCACCTGTTCGGGAAGTCTACACAAAGACGTTCACCCCTGGGTCCCCTACGCTTTGTTGCACAGCATCAGGCAGCTTGGTGATCGGCGCATCACCTTGTTTCCCCTTGTAATCCAATTAAAGATAACCAATATGCTGCTAGCAACCACGCACCTTGTCACGTTTGTCCCAGCTGTACTGCTTCGGTGTCTCCTCGGCGCCGTCTCCCAGCGCGTTGTTGTTGATGGCGCTGCTCTCAGCCGCCGTCGCTTCTTTTCGAGTCGACTTTCGTTTGCATTCTTTCGAGTAGCAGCAGCCCATTTCAGCCCGAGTCAAAGCGAACGGTCTCGTGTGTATATGTCCTTCTCACCGCTGCCCAGCGTACGCCTGTGCAACGCCACCGCCCACCTGAGCGCTTCCCGTTTCCTCGTCCGCCCGAGTAGCCAATCGATACCGCGCGCCTCGTTGCCTAGCAACGGCGAGACACCAGAAAGCGGTGTTGAGACAAATAAGGCTTCAGAGGCCGTGGTGGGCGGGAGTATCCCGAACCACCAATCAATGCCCTTTAAAACCATACATTTCACCTCTAGACAATGCATTTACAGTTTTTTAAAAAACATCCATATATATATATATATATATATATACAGTATATATACACTACCAGTCAAAAGTTTGTGCACACACTAAGATTTTCTACATTATCAGTGTTACTTGCATAATTTTCACAAAATATTCTAGACACTTAATATTCATTGGCAGAAAAACGATACATTCACATTCAGCATCCTTCAAATACCTTTATTAACAAGAAAATTGGTCATATCTTTGGTTCATCAAAGTGGCCTCCTCTAGCAGCTAGAACAGCAGAGCAAATTCGAGGTGTTCTTTCAAGGGACATTAAATATTGCCCTGTAAGTGCATCCCAACATTCCTGGGGCATGGTCCACAGGAGAAAATGTATTATTTTTAGCAAAAAATATTGAGTGTCTAGAATTTGTGTGAAAATTGAGTAACATTGAAAATGTAGTAAATCTTAATGTGTGCAAAAACTTTTGACGGTAGTGTATATGTAAATGTTGTGATTTGTCTTTGCAAACCACGAAGTTCAACTCCAGCCCGAAGGAGATTTATAAATACTGTAACGTAATAAACTTTTAATAAAACCGTCTTCATTTGAAAAATAAGCAAATGTTTATATGCAGTTAAGTAGTTCGGACAATAAGGAATAGAAAGGAAGTTTACTTGAAGTAAAAATTTCTAAATACTGTTAAACGTTAAATTAATATAATGCTTTTATATGAAAACAGCTAGTCCCTTTATAACTGTATTCTGCTTCAGATTGTACAGCAGAGGGCGCACCTAAATGGCACACTTTTTTTCTATCCAACCGAAGGGTGAAAATACAAACAGCACATCTACCTGCAGAAATGTATTTTCACAACTGACTGTAAGATAGCTAGCACTTACTATTTTTTAGCGAATCCATACGGCTGCTAAGAAAATTATACATCCATACAAAACTACTTATTTATAGATCAAAGAGTATGTATTTTACATGTATTGTATGTAGTTTTGTATGCATTTTACAGCCAGATGCGACCTGTGACAAAAATCAACATTCCTAAAATGATCTATTTCATATTTTCCACTAATGCAGCCACACTTATCCCCTTCAAACACACAAATGTGTCAAATCATCTGTGTCAAAGAGAGGGTCTTCTTAATAGTTGGTATGTTTTAAATTATAGGTATACCAGATATTGCCCAAGCCCTTCGGTGTAAAGGCAGTTTAAGAAATGCAGTTTTTTTTTTTATTATTTGTTTGTTTTTTTTGCGATGGACTATATGGTGAGAATGCTGGGAAGAGGGTTGGATGTGGTCATGTGAACAGTACAACAGAATCACTGATGCTCTCAAGCAGCACCAAGCTGACCATTCTGGGAGGAATTCAGGGCTCCTTGCCTGATAACTTGTTTGCACAGTTTTGCAGTGAGAATCTCAGTCCGTGGTGCTGTCAACCTGTACACCAATCAAGATTTATCCCTGCCTTTTAATTCAAGCATCATTTCTAGAGCTCATTGATTTGGTTTGTCTCCAGGAGTCACGTGTTGAGCTTAATCCCATAATAAGGGCACAGAGAGTACTGCACCTCTCTCGCCCCAAAGCTACATAGCTGCTGTGGGGATTTTCCCCCTGTCCTCCACTCAGCTGACCACATTGAACAGCCTTACAAATGGTAGACTGGGAGGGAGGATGGCCTGAAAGATCACTGCAAATCAAAAGTAGACCTCCATCAATTAAGAAATCTTCATTTAATTTTACAGGCAAATTTAGAAATCCTTCAGAAGTCTACTGACGTACGCAACACTTTCAGCCATAAATCTATGGCCCATATTGTTTGCTATCAAGTCACTGCTCGGTGAAATTCCACTGAATGGTGGCTGACTTTGTTTTCCTTTCACTGCCATCTTACTGTATCTGAGGCCAGCAGAGCTGTCATTTCAAAGCTAGCCATACTGAACTGAGCCATATTTACCTGTACACGACCAAAAGGAGATACTGAAACTTGGCTGGCATTATAAAAAAGACATTTATTGGGCAGGAACATCTCTAAGTTCTTTATTACTATCTGTTGTTACTATTTAAATGTGGTTGTTTGCTATACATACCTACTGTATGTATAATGATTTTTTTACCCGATTAACTTTATTGTATGATATTTATTAAGCACTGTTTGTATAGCTCATTGTTATTCTTCAGTGAAAAAATTCCAAAAGAAAAAAACAAACCAAAACTGGCACAGAAGATTGGAACCTCTATCCATCCATCCACTTTCCAAACTGCTTAGTCTTATTCGGGGTCACAGGGGGACGAAGAACCCATCCCAGGCAGCCTAAGGCACAATGCAAGGGACACCCTGGATAGGGTGCCAACCCATTGCAGGGCACAGTCACACACAAAAACTGACTACGAACAATTTCGACACACCAACTGGCCTACAATGCATGTGTTTGGATTGCAGGAGGAAACCCATGAAGCACAGGGAGAACACCAAAACTCCACATACGCAGAGCAGAAGGCAGGAATTGGACCCCTACCCTGGAGGTTTGGTGACAGTTTCATGACCATTTCAATAGAGTAGTTCTAGAGCCAAAACTGGGACCAGGCTTCCTAGCTAAATGTTATCAGGAAAGAAGAAATCTACGCTTCATACTTCACAGTTTCAGAGATCACATGACCCATCATTGATGATGTGAAAAGGAAACTGACTGCAGCAAACAAGATGAAAATAGAGCGTTGGGGTTTCCTGTTTGATATGGCAAGTGTGATGTGGTTCTTTTGGGAATTTTAACTGAACTTTGAATGCTATAAACACGCACTTGCCCATCTGGGCTGAAAGTACTTAACAGAGAAGATCTTTGTGCCATGCCCGATTTGAGAAGCACCCAGTCAGACATGTGGAAGGACACTTTAGCAGTATAAAGGATCCCTGTAATGAGGGGCTACAACAAAATAGCACACTGTTTTACATGCTAAATGTCCCTGTTCCCAGGAACACCTGCTGACATGGTTCTTCTCATACAGCTTTATTGTCCTGGAAGACAACGCACTGTTCTGAGCTTACTTTCCAACAATTGATAGACTCCCTGAATCACACCAGGAGAAGAGCAACTATAGAGCAATTAAGTTGGTATCTCACATAGAAAGTGATGGTGCACAGGAATTACTCCGTGCTTGTGTGGAGGCTCACCAGATTCATAAATATAAATAAATACAATTACACACAGGGCCATTTATATTGGAACACACTTGACTTGTCCAAAGAGCTACAGAGGCTTTGTACATTGTTGAGGTGATACGCATATCTGAAGGTCCCACATTTAACCACAGACAAGCCTAATCTTTCCATTTTAGCTGTAAGTTTCTGAGCCAAAACAGTTAAAAGTTCGAGATAAGACGTAATTTAGCAATAGGGCGTAATCAAGTGCATATTGTGTCCAATAGAAAAGACGCATGAAGCAGATTTTCCACCCGAGGTTACGTTTGTGCTGGTCACGTCATACCCCTCCTGGTGCATTTTGAGGGTTTCCTTAGGAATTTAGATTTTAGCCCTCAAGATCATGCCAAATAACGTTGTTTTACACGGACTCTGAAGAACACGTACACACACACACGAATTATGGGCGACAATATGAATCTGTACTTCTCTTTCTCTCCGCTGTCGATGGTTCGGTAAGTAAAACGCGCAGTCATGTGGTGCTTTACGGAAAGGGGCACCGCATCCTATCGGCGCAGTGTGTCTTTAAAAGGCTGAACTGGCAGCCTTGAAGGCTTTCTCTTCGGATTGTCCTCCTTGTGCCCTATGCGGTGCCAAGGACCAGAGCAGGCGATCAGCTGACGACACCTTGCACCATGGACCTTATCGGCGAGTCGACCGCTTTCCGAAGGAAGACCCTTTCTCTCGTTCTCTTTTACGTGACATGTCAGGTCGGTGAGATGAACGCCGAAGACAGCGCTATGGAGGAACTTGCCACCGAGAAGGAGGCTGAGGAAAGTCACAGGCAGGACAGCGTGAACCTCCTGACGTTCATTTTGCTGCTGACATTAACGATCCTCACCATCTGGCTCTTCAAGCACAGACGAGTGCGTTTCCTACATGAGACCGGCTTGGCCATGATCTACGGTGAGGACTGGGCTGCGCACACCGCCCGCATGACTGTTCAAGCCCAGCTGCAGGATGCACCCATGCGTGAAATGAGAAGCGTCTCGAGATGGTCGATTCGGAAAGGGGTCCGCGTCGCGTGCTGGAGCGCGACAGGAAAATGCGTGATGTCTGCGTGTAGGGATTTCGTGCG
>JAACJT020000062.1:2146416-2169497 GCA_009936485.2 Gymnarchus niloticus | reverse complement strand
GGGAGGGGGGGGGGGGGGGAGGGGGGGGGGGTGGGGGGGTGTGGGGGGGGGGGGGGGGGGGTGGGGGGGGGGTGGGGGGGGGGGGGGGGGGGGGTATGCTTGGCGAATTAAGGCTCGGATGATCAGGGGTGTCACTTCCAGCTCTGCTTTAATTCCTCCAGACAGCGACTCTGTGGTACAACAGGAATCCCGCAGTACAGCCCGAATTCGTCTGCATTCCCGATCGTTCGCCGGCTTTGCTATAATCGCTCTGTCGGGCGGCACTTGCATAATGTGTATATTTTTAAATCCTGACTATCGGCAGGCTGATGACCCGAACGATGACCGATGCATGAGTCGCCCGCTCGGCTCCCGCACGCCACACGTGTACGAAGTCCTGGCGATAAAAATCTCGGATAAAATCTCTGCGTCGCCCTTGGCGATCGTTTCTGAACGCCCGTTTCGGATTCCGACGGCATTCATGCTGTTGCGCATGTTACGGAGCCAAGGCTCGATATACATTCGTAAAAATAAACGTCGTTCAGGCGATGGCGTTAATTTAGCTGCTTAGTACGTGTGACTCGAGTGAAGGGCTTTCGTATTTAATAAGTTGCTCTCATAGATCAGAGAATCAGAGTCCGATCTCTCGCACTCCTAAATGAAGTGCATCGAATGCCAAACAGTCCGACTCTGCACCTAAGAATGTGGGCAGTGCTTGGAATGAGTGTTAATGGGCACCTTGTGTGTCTACTTTCAGTATTACTTTTGTTTGCCCTTTGAGTGGACGACTTCTGCAAATCAGCAGTACATCTCTCTGTCCACTATTCCTTTCATAATATCCACCAATAAAAAGACACAAATCATCCATCCATTCATCTTCCAACCGCTTGTCTATGTCAGGGTTGCTGGGATATGTAAATAAGTTTTGTTAATGATTTTATCACTCTACAGACTGAATATTTTAAGAGCATCTTCCATGGCTTAGGGGTAGGGCTGTTCCTTGCTCACCTTCCAGGCTGAGGTATGAATTATGAAGACCCAACTGTAACAGTACAAGATAAGGGATTGAAGAAATATCTTGACATAGATGCATGGCGAAATACTTAAGCCCATTGTAATAGTCTTGTCAGCAGATATTAATCACACAGTTCATAATTATCCTACCTGGTCAGCATTCAGTATTAAGGTTAATGTTTGAATTTGGGTATGTCCTAGGGGGCATAATTAAACCTGGACTCTGATTGGAGAAAACTGAATGTCTATTTAGTTTCAACAAATCCTTAAGTCAGGCTTTCAGTTTTCTCCAATCAGAATTCAGGTTTAACTATAGGAAATGTCAAGCCCACTTTCTGGAGTCCTCCCCTTGTTGTGTATTCTTAAGTTAGGTTTAGCAGCAGATGCTGGGGATGAGAATGGTCCAAGCCAGGCCACCCAACGTCCGGGTTTCACCTCTTCTACACAGCTGGGATGGACAGACAGTTCTAGACAGCCACTGCCTGTTTCATTGCATGATAAATCTTAAGCACGCTGTGAATAACGAAGAATCAATGCAGTTATATGTTAATAACAGCTAAACCTACTTTACTCTGGTCAGTGGTGGATTTGAGTTGTTCTGCCTTTCATCTTATAAGTCCTTTTAATATATGTGAGGCAGGTTATCACGTTGCGCTGGGGACTTAACAGCGCTGGGTCTATTTTGACCAAGCATTATGAACATTGCTTTTTCAGTGTCCACATGGGGCTCCTTCTCCTGTAGTTCTCTCTTTTCCTGTTTCTCACGAGCCAGCTTTCTGTGCCTTCTGCTTTGTAGCCGACCCCTCGGCCTGGGGCACGAAGCATGGTTTCCTAAGGCTCTGAGGTCTCTGCTAGAGAGGCAGCGGATGGCACCAGGAAGAGACCCATGTGGCACGGTGGCAGTTTGCGGGCACAGTACATCCTGGGCGGTGATTTTATTTCAGTTTTGGAGTCTGGATTTTCCAGCCATGTTACCCACAGAGACATTGTTCTGATCTGAGTTATCTATTCAGGAAGTAGAAAATGTGAACTGAGAAACACCACTGACTTATCAGGTCCTTAATGCACGGCAGATACATTTTAGGTGCATTATTTTCCTAAATGAGTTAAGGATATCTTTCCTTTGCTTTTTATGGTCACATGACTGAGCTGCCGAGGTGTGTGGTCTGTAATGGTTTTAAGCGGATGGCTTTCAGGAGGGGAGGTCTGCAGTTATTGCATCTCCTGCACCGCTCCTGTTTTGATGTTTGTTTGTTTGTTTTTGGTCTGACCTGGGTGGATACAGAGAGCCTTGGTCGTCTAAGAACTTGTGCAGTTTGTGATTAGTTGCAGGGGGTTAGTATTTCAGCATGGGGGGATGATTAATGTCAAAGTGTAAATCTCCCTGAGGGGGACCTGTGTAACCTGAACCAACGGCAGGATGGGGGGGGGCAAAATGGCACGCTTGATGCCTTCTGAGGGACCAGAGGCTTTACTCTGTTCCTCTTCAGGCCCCTCACCTGCTGTTGGGCACATGCTTTCTGAGGGAGATGGATCAGATCCCACCCTTTACCCTGCCGACAGCGCGAGGCCCCTGCAATCTCTCCAACTTCTGGATGAGTTGGCTTGGGTTCCTCGTGAGCCCTTTTTGATGTGCATTACATTTCTTTTCCTGCAGCTCAACATGAGAATGCCTGAGCTGGTCTGACATGGCGTAGCTTTCACATGGGGGACTCCTGCCATACTGGGAATTCCTCTGGGGTGGAGGAGCCTCGGGGTTGTCCACACACATTGGGGTTTTAATTGGGAATTAGTGGAAATTGGACTGGTAGCAAGTCTCTCCCTGTGTAGCTGTGCTTCTGATATCGGTCCTCAGGGGCTCCTGTGGATGCCAATCTCCTTCCAGCCAACCCATAATGAGGTCCAGGTGGGCTGTCAGAGGAGGATTTAACAGTCACAAGCTGTACCTAAGAAGGGTATGACAGGTAGTGATGGGACAGATAAGACTTCAAAACCTATAGTGGGTGGGAATATCATGAACTAACCAATCAATGCTGGGTCTGCCCCATTCTCTATGGTTGGTATTTCTTTATGGGGATAGTGCCAGCATTGATTGGTTAGTTCAGGATACTCCCACCCACCACAAGTCTTAAAGCCTCATTTATCCCATCACTGATTACAGGCGGAGCTGTGGTACTGAAGACTAAGATGCGCTGGGTTCTGTTCTGTTCACTTAATGTGTGGACCTCAGTGGCAAGGAGAAATATAATGACATTCGTTAGGATAAAAGTGATCACTCAGTTACGTGATTAACAAAACTATGCTGGACAAGATTCTAAACTGATGTCAGCCTGTCCTTATACTGGTATGCCGAAGGGATGAAATATCACTTGTCTGAGACCCATAGTACATTCAGGAAAGGTGGGAGGCAAGCAGGCAATGCCAAGTCAAATTTCAGTCAGCAATCAGGGTGTTTGGGAGTTCATCAGGAACAACAGGCTCCGCCCTCATGGACTAGACCAGGGAACCAAACGATGGTGTGAGTGTGTAATCCACGTTCCAGGCCTTCGGTGTAGGAGACAGCATTGTTCTCCAGTTTGTTTCGAGGGCTTCCAGCTCATTTAATAATCTTCCTAATTTGCTCAGCAGTTCACCTTTTTGTAAACGGTCGCATCTGGTCGCAGAGCGCTGACATGCGAAATCCGCCTGGGACTGCAGCTGTCGGGTCAGTATGGGCCGGCGGGCGGCGTCCCCGGTGTGTGGAGTTTCCTTCTCAGGGTCACTTGGTCCTTTTTGGGGTTTTTTTTTTTTTTTTTTTTTTTTTTTTTTTTTTTTTTTTGTCTTCTTAACCTCAGGAAAGTACCAAACAACAAAAATGAAATGTTGTCCTTATTGTAGTAGATGAAGCCAGTTTCAGTCTTGGAATCAAAGTCGTGTGAGAAAATTAAGTGCCAGTTAAAGTTTGGTAATTGTTTGGTGTTTTAAATGTAATCATTTAACCAGTGCTTTTATTTATGGAGTTTATAGTTACTTATGCTGCCAGGATGGTTTTCTGGAGCAGTTATGTATCTTATTTAAGGGTACAACAACAAGACCCCTTGCAGGGGATGACCTGAGGTTTCCTGGGCCTGACTTTCATTTCCAGGCTATGCCCCCCCCCCCATTCTGAGGCTTCATTTGGTGGTTCACCCCTGATCCCCCAGGTGGCGAGCTGTCGCCAAGGTCACGTGGATGTGGATTGTTGCCGTTCCTGGCTGATGGGATCCCATGTTTCTGCTGTGGAATGCCAGTCTCTCTGCTGTGGCTTTTGTGCAAGGGTCGCAGAAAAATGACCGTCGTGATCTTTAATTAAAGGCTGCAATCAGCATCCTGGGAAAACTTTTACCCGGTGGTGGTCTTGCAGCTGAGAGCTACGGTGAGCCGGCACTCGACTTGTTTGTGTGGTTTAGCTTGCTGTAATTTAATAGCACACATCATTTGCTGTAGTATTTCTTAACGAGTTTACTGTAATTAGTAATTTAGAGGATTTGGATTCACCTTGCCTGACTTTACCACCGTGGGGTCTCCAAGAGGGGCTTCCAGGAATGAGTCTGCTCATGCGACGGTTATGTGATCGCAATCAGTGATCGATTTTGTCCTCAGCAGCGAGGGCGTCCGGTAGCACAGCAGTTAAAGACATGGACTCATAACTGGAGGGTTGCCAGTTCAAATCCCTAGAGGGCTATTCTGTTGTACCATTGAGTCAGATACTTGACCCCAATTGCTCCAGTAAAACAGCCAGATGTATATGTACACAAGGGTAAAGTTTCTCGGTTGACATGGATAAACATGCAGTGAAACTTAAAGGAAGTACTTCTTTCTTTGGCTCATTTCCTGAGCAAATTAGAAAAATCCCCTAGTTTTATTCTACAGAGTTGTGCATCGCACAGGTTCTCTGCAGCAGTTCAGGTTTCTCGGTGGACTCTGACTGTGATTTGAACCCGTGTTTGTCCGGACGCAAAGCTGTCTCACAGGTGTCGCTTCCATGCTCTCCCTCCCCAGAACACGTGTGTGCGTTCCGCGTCCCTGCCTTAGCTGAACGCCGTGTCTGATTTCCCAGCGGGTTATTTCTCCTTTCAGTGCCTGAATGGCTGCTGAGGTACTTTCCTAGAACTCGAACGTTCTCCCATTTTATATCTCTGGTCTTGATTTTACCGAAAAACCCTCGGGACCCACGTGGCATCCACACCAACTCTCCCTTTACTGGAATTTCCCTACATATAACAAACTGTCGGATTGTGTAAAGTTTGCATATCATTAGCACAAATTAGTCGTGCTGTTGAATAAAGAAAAGGCAGCGCTAGCTGTGCTGCTTTTGGGGAGCTGAATGCTCGCAGTCATTAAGTCGGAGGATTTTCATTAAGAGGCCTGAATAATTGTATAAATTATCTGTCCTGGATGAGTCTAAAGTTATGACATAAGGGTTAATGGCTCACTTTGCTAATGTCTCCCTTGCATCCTCACAGCCTAGTACTGGCTTTGTTACCTAGGCAGTATCTCTGTCTGTCTTTGTTTAATGTAGCTCCTGTTCCAGAATCCTCCCCTATTGTGGGGGGTCTGTAGAGACCACTCAAAGTCACAAAAAAGCCAGCATTATTGACTGATTCACATATATTTGGGAAAAACTTTAAGTCAAACATACTGAAGGGTCTCCTATCCCCCAGTCCTTGCTTAGGTATGTGATCATGCTTTTTGTGGTGGGGAGTTCCATGTTCTGGCTTATTTTCATTCGGCGGTCCCTGGTTTGAAACAGACTTCAGCCCTCCTGTACAAAAAACGGTGATCTGCTATCCAAGCATCCTTAACTCCTCATTGACTGATGTATTGTGTAGGCAAGCCTAGCGTCAGTTATGTGGGTTTGTGTATCAGATGGAACTGCTCCCCCCCCCAGTAGGATTCGGTACATCCAGCCTCAGCTGCATTGCCTGTGGATACTCTGACACTACTGTGGCGCCAAGAACCATGGCTGCAGCAGCAGGAGTCAGTTACAGAACGTCGTTAACTGGCCAAATCAAAGTCAGTCCGGACAGGGTGGACCATGTTGCCCAGGTGCATCATGGGAAATGAGCATGTGGCGTATAAGTAGCAGACGTTTCAGCAGTTTGGCTTAATGTGTAGCCAGCTGAGTGAAATGACACTAAAGCAAGGGCCGTGAGGTGTGTCAGGTGGTGAGCGCTCTGTGACCTGTGTGTGTGTGTGTGTGTGTGTGTGTTTGTTTCCAGGCCTCCTGGTGGGGGTCATCCTACGATATGGCATCCCTTCCACCAGCTACCACAACAAAACCCCCCCAAGCTGCTCCCTGCGAACGGGACCTGTCAGCACGCTGCTGCTCAACGTCAGCGGCAAGTTCTTCGAGTACACGCTGAAGGGTGAGATCAACTCCCGCGAGATCCACAACGTGGAACAAAATGATATGCTGCGCAAGGTGAGTGCCAGCCGTCACTAGAGGGCGCTGCGGGCTGATGTTGGAGGAATATCCAACACCCCCCACTTCCTGGACCCTGAGCCAGTTTGTTCTAGTGTGTTCTAGGTCCGTGTGCCAGAGGTACAGTGGGATTTGAACCTATGTTCCTCTTGCTCTTTGTGCCACTTGCTGGTTGAATTCATGCTTATGTTTGTCATGTAATGACTAAACAGAGGCAATTTTAACCTTTCCGGAGAGTTAAACACCAGGAAATGGTGATATGGTGACATCGAGGCATTTCTTTTCCCTGGTTAAAATGAAACGAATGCAGTTCACTGTGGTAATTTCATCTCCTCATAGCAGAATAACTCTCTCTCTTCCTCTGAGCGGCAGTTAGTCCTAAGGCGGTTTTTTTTGCAGGTTTCTGCCCAGTCTTGACGACTGGAGGCTGTTGTCATGGAGATGGTAGTTCAGACTGCTTCTTTGTGGAGAGTAACTGCCATCGCTGCCCCCCTCTTTGAACGCTGAGCTCTTCGGTGTCATGTGGTACAGATGACTGACAGAAGCGCTTTGACTGGACGTTGGAAATTTGACTCTTCAGTACGTGAGGTCTGACTGTGTGCTGATTGGCTGTTGAGACTCTGCCAGTGCCCTAAACCGGTTTCTTCCCCGGTGATGGCAGGCCATTGATAAGTTAGTGGGTCACTAATCTGCTCCCGTCTCACGGCACAACAGTGATATCTGCAGCGTTCAGACTGACATGAAGCCAAGCTAAAATCAAATGCCCTACGGTTCCCAAGCTGGCATGAGTTTGCAGGCCCATACTGGCCTTGTTGCCACCCCTTGTATTGCATGAGATAATCAGACTCTCATGTGACAGTCAGTTTTATTATCGAGACTGACTTTGGCGGTTTCTCCTTGAAGTCTTAAGGTGCTGGGAATGCTGCCGTTTTTGATGATAACCTGTATTTAGTATTTTCAGAAAAGTGTAACATGCTTCAGCTCCCTGTGTGCTGGAAGCTGGAGGCTTCTCCTGACCTGGACCACAGATCCTCTGGTTGAACCCATGACAGTGGGGTAGAGTCTGAAAAGGGTTGTGCTTTTGGATTGGGTGTTTTCGTGCCAAGGCTGTTAACTCTGTCTGTAGGCCACAGGCCTTTTGAGAAAGCTCTGAGGGGTTACACAGTTCCGTTAGTTCGACGTGTGCCCTCCTGCATCCTGTGCCGTGTTATTAAAAAGTCTACATGGGTTTGGCTGTCTTGTGCTCTGTAAGTGGATGTTGAAGATGTGAGCTGTTCTGTGGTCAGCTTAAACCTAAACCTGTGCTTTTTTTGAAATCCAAGTGGGTTTAAGATGTGATGTAATTCTGCAAACTGTCACTACAAACTACACATGTGAACCCCAAGATCAGCCCGAAGGCTTCAAGGAAACTTTTTGCTCCCATCTCAGTTTTTATCTTGATATTTTGGGGGTAAAAAAACAAATTTTCTCTGATTTCTTACCCAAACTTCATTCACTGTAATTTGTTTGACTTTGTCTTTCCGCAGGTTACCTTTGACCCTGAGGTGTTTTTTAACATCCTGCTCCCTCCAATAATCTTCCACGCTGGGTACAGCCTTAAAAAGGTAGGCCAAGATGTCCGCATTGTCTCTCTTCTCGGCGTGGGATTTAGCTGCCTGTGGCAATTTCAGCCAGACCAGTGCTGATTTGCTACTGAGTCAGTTTCTTCGGGGTCTCGGGCGGAGTGGCGTGTGGCTGACGGCCATTTATCTACACACTTTTTCCCTTTTTTCAGAATCTTGCTTGATGCCAGATGGAGGCTAGTGGGCTGGCTGGTGTAGTGGCTCCTGATTGGTGGAGTGGTCAGGACGCTGGTCATGTGCCTGAGATAAACACTATTCAGCAGAGGAAGTTGGACCCAGATGTCTTTTGACCGCCCTTGCTTTCAGTTTATTTGGTCTGCTGACATAATGTTTTTGTCTTTGTTTTTTTTTTTCCCCCCCCGTATAAATCTCGTTCACCCTCAAATAAGTTTCAGTAACCCATGGCAAAGTGAAAATGTAACAGGGAACAGTCGTGTGAATGTGTGTTTAATGGCAGAAAGTAAGTGAAAATATATAGATTACCACCCATATGTGCTCGCAGGGCGACATCTGCCTGACCTTAACGTAAATGGTGTCTCCCGCAGAAGATCGACTCACTGACTCGAACACTAGGGCAGCCTGAACTATCAGCTGATTAATAATAGCATTTCCAAAAAAAAGTCTTGCACTGGGGGGGGGGGCAGATGAAAATTACTGTGGGGTACAGTCTTCTCCCCGTGCTCGTGGACTGTCAGGGGAAAAAACTGTGTAGCAACACTGAGGAGAGCAGGGCTTCCAGAAGGTTCTAGTAAGTTCTGGAGAAATGCTGGCATACATTTCTCTCTTAGCCTCATATTTCTCCTCCTGCCTGACATGTTTGTGTGTCAGCAGATTTGTGTTTTTTGTCTGCCCCCACCCACCCTGTGGACAGCAGTGTGTCTGTGGCTCTTCAGAGGCCAGAAGAGCGGCTGCATTGTGCTTCGTGTTTGCTGGGGGGGGGGGTCTCAGTGGAAAGGGCAGCCACGACTCACGCCGCTAAGGGGATTTCATTAGGAATTCCGACGGCAAAGTAGAAGATGCCTTGAGACCCAGGGCAAGCAGAAAGGAGGTCCTGAGACCTTAAGAGAATGCCTCATTGTCTGAGTGGACGCTCGTGTGCGGAGAGCACCCAGGAGGGCCCCCCCCACCACGTGTCCAGATGCACAGCCCAGCTGCACCGTTTCAAAGTCACCTTCTCCGAATTGGGTGTATTTAGCACACCCGGTTAACTGTCTAGTTCAGTGAATTGAGGCCCGTGCCTTTAAGGGGCACCGTGGGGGGGGAACGGTTTTGAACCTTGGTTACCTCTCCGTGTGCCATCCCATTCTGCAGTGTGGCAGGTACCAGCCTTCTCCACTCCCTCAGTATCAGGCAGCCAGGCCTGGCTTGCATGGTATTGTTCCGCTCACGCTGGCTGGCTGTTATCCGTGTTCCCTGGCTTAGCTCAGTTTCATCCTCGCATCCCGAACCTGGGGGAGGTGGGAGGGAGTTTCGGGGTCCCCCGTGGTGTCGCGTCCCCCATGGTGTCGCAGCCCCCTGCACTGGTATGTCGGCTTGTGAATTTCTTCAGGTGTTTTCCTCACCCTCACTTTTAGAAGTTATTTTTTCGTAATTCATCTCCGCTTCTTGCACTGGCTTGGCCGTTTGTGAGGAGGACTCGGAGTCTCTTTATCCGCTCCGTGTGAACCGTGCAGTTGCTGTCAGCCTCATTCCCTCTTTGTCTAGAGAGCTGGGGACTTATCCTCAGCATGGCAGGCAGACTTTTCCTTTGAGATTTCCCGGCCTGTCTCTTTTCCTGAATTAGCCGTATAAATTTTTCGCTACCCTTAAACAGAGCAGTTAGTCAGGTGGAAGAGGAGCTTAATTCACGCACTTGGCTTACATCTCAGACACTCTGTCTTTAGCATCACACCCACATGGTCTGTGAAGCAACTTAACCGAAAGAAAACATCTTTGACTCTCTTGCTCCCTCTACTGATCCAAGCTGTTTACTGGGTTACTACAACATCTAGTTGACTAATCACACGGCACTGTCCAAAAGGAGACTGACCCCTATTTGTCTAATGCAAGTGCAATACAAGACCATGAATTAGTATAAATAATTTATTGGCTTTTAGCCATATGTTTAGATATGCTGACCAGCTGAAAGGTTTTTTTTTTTTTTTTTTCTCCCCCCTCCTTACAGTGCAGAATGGCTTGTAAATAAATGTTTCGTGTCTTTGACCAGACTAAATATGTGCTTTGAAAAGCTACAGTAGTTTAAAGTGATTAGTTGGTCGGCATGTTTAGTTTGGCAATATGACATGCGTACAGGTGCTTTAATCAGCTTTGCTCGTGATTTGGTTTAGACACATTTGAAAATCTGTGCCACTCACACAGCCAAGGTTCAGCATTTCTGTATTGCTTTTCACTTGTGTAAAGTAACCTGCTGTTCTACCTAACCTCATTTTTTTAACCCAAACCCTCTCTCCCCCCTTACAGTAGGATCTTAGATTCTAGCAGCCTGCATCTCAAACGCACCAGAGAAGAGGGAATTAAGCTTTCCATTCTGAGTAAGTTTACCTGAAGTTTGATTGATTTGTTTTTGTTTTCTCTCTAAATTCCAGAGGCATTTTTTCCGGAATCTGGGGTCCATCATAACGTACGCTTTCCTGGGAACGGCGATTTCCTGCTTCGTCATTGGGTGAGTTGCTTTCGTGCAACACATTTGAAGAGTAGAATCCAAAATTAAATCGGTGATTGGCTACATGGTAGCTGGCTTCCTATTCTGGAATGGTGTGTAGGTTGGGTGATGGGAATTGAAAAGCTTATAAATTTTTAACTAGAATCTTAGAGGGAGGGTCAGCTGTTGTACCCTTGTGTCAGGGAGGGTAGAAGTCCAGCTGGATGGCAGTGTTCTGCGTTTTATTTAGTTTGAAGTTGTTCCTGTCTCACAGGAACCTCATGTACGGCGTCGTCAAGCTAATGCAGGCCGTGGGTCAGCTCACTGACAAGTTTTACTACACGGACTGCCTGTTCTTCGGGGCCATCATCTCGGCCACTGATCCGGGTAGGGAACACTGATGTACACACAGATCTGTACACCACACCCCCCACCCCGCCGCAAAATCACAAACAAAACTGTCTTGAGGAAAGACTTATGATGTCTGATGAACAGGTAGCCTCGTAGTTTATGGACTTGTGACCCAAATGTTGTTGGTTTGAATCCTAGTAGTATGGCTGTGCAAGGGTGAGTGCGGATGCTTGAATGTCACATCCCGACTATTTTCTGTAGATTTGGTCTCATGTCAAGGCTACTTAATAGCATGGTTTCTGTTTTCTGTTGGTGTGTGTTTCAGTGACCGTACTGGCCATCTTCAATGAGCTCCACGCTGACGTCGACCTCTATGCCCTGCTGTTTGGGGAAAGCGTGATGAACGACGCCGTTGCCATCGTCCTCTCGTCGTAAGATACTGCCACAGTGTGCCTGTCGTTTGTGTGCGGGCAGTTGGCCCTCCAGTCTCCTGATGGGTTGCTGGGCACTTAAAGTCAGCCAGATTGAGTGGCTGCAGATTCAGCTTCTGCTGTGATTTGACTGCTGTGGCGCGATTAAATTTTATCTCACCCTGGACTGGAATGTTCCCATTAATAAGTGGCTTTAAAGCACCCGTATTGCAAGTTGTTTACCCTGTGGTTTTGAAAAGGGCTTACCAAGGTGTGTTCTTCAGGAAAATGTGCTGTCCTAGTGGGTGGGGTCATTTATTTTTTTGACAAAGGTGCATTGTAAAGGGGAACGTTTTTCTTTTTAACAAGCCGGTTCTCATTTCTCTTTGCTCTCTCTTAAACCCTCTACTGAGGCATGAAGGAAGGAGCTAGATTGTAGCAAAGGATCTACCTTGTAAAATTTTATTACTTTGGCTCCCTCTTCTGGTCAAAGTGGTTAAGCACTTTTTTTTTTTTTTACTAGAAACTTCCATCTGGCAGATGCAATTAGGGAACCATCTATGGTGAATACATTGAATCTCCACATAAGTGAAGGGAACGATTTTTATGTGATCACCTGGGCAGGATTAGACAGAGCTTATTTTGCCCTGGCTCAGCTGGTTTCTGACGATACCATGCTGATTCACTGTACGCTGAACTGTCTGTGTGACATGTCCTCCTTCAGATCGATCGTGGCCTACCAGCCCATCGGCGCCAACTCACATACCTTTGATGCCTCCGCCTTCTTCAAGTCCGTGGGGATATTTCTGGGAATCTTCAGTGGTTCCTTTGCCATGGGGGCTGTCACTGGAGTGGTCACCGCTCTCATATCCTTCTCAGGTTCAGCAGATACTTAGTCCTAAAACGTATTTGTGTCTTAAAATAGTTTCCTAAATTTAAGATAAAATACCTTTTAATGATTAAAAGTCTGCCTGTAGATCAAATGATATATCGTACGTATAGCTTGTAATAACTTGTACGTTTTTGTAGACTAGCGTTCCTTACATCTTTTTTTTTTTTTTTATGCATGTCCTCTAACATTAATTAATTCAGGCGCTCGTTGTAGCAAAGGCTGGAGGCAGCCAGGAAAAATGGGGAAAATGCAAATTGGAAAACAGCTGGAGGGTGAAAAATACCGGAGACCGTCTGGCACCGATGAGTGGTTTGCTTTGAGGTTAAATGCAAGATGTGCTGAAAGGAGCGCCATCTACCTGTGACTGGGATTATGGCGGTGGGCTCCCGCCTGAATTTTGACAGAGAGCAACGTTATCCTAGCAGTCAAAGGAGAGAAGAACCAGTCAGGAGCTCAGTTTGTGCCACTGATGAGGTCTAAAGATGCAGTAGTAGCTGCAGTTCAGTGGCCTCGCTACACTATCATTATATAATAATGTTATACAATAGTTATTTAATTATTATACAATAATAATGTGGTGTTGTATAACAGTGGTATGACACACATAAGAGGTTAAATCATTCAGAACAAATTCTTATTATATTTATTTTCATTCTTTTGTCTTGATGCTTCATTACTGTTCTTTTGAACTTGTGCTGTAACCCTGCCTCTAGAAACCTGAACATTGAATTTGGAGGTGGGGCTTCTGAAATTTGGAGAAATGTGTGGCAGGCAAATCTTTAGCATTAAAAAAAACCCCACATTCACTGGAAATGCACAGAAATTGCTGTTAATGTTGCTTAATGAAAAATGAGAGTTATTTTTCCCTGAATAAAATGTCATTCTTGTTTGAAAGTTGGCAGAGTTTCAGTGTGACGAGGGGAAAGTTGAAGTGAAAGACTGTAGGTTGTGTTTCCTTGACGATGTTTTCCACGTGACCAAGTTCACCAAGCTGCACTGTTTCCCTCTGCTGGAAACTGCCCTTTTCTTCCTCATGTCCTGGAGCACATTCCTATTGGCTGAGGCTTGTGGTTTCACAGGTCAGAGCCAGGGCTTCACTGGAGTGGAGTGGGGTGGGGGATGGAATAAGGAGGGTGGGGCTTTGGCGGGGGAACAGGGTTCTGCTGGATGTCAAGGTGGTTTTCCCGTCTTAACCTCCAAATACCTTAGTAATGCTAAATATTTAATTTAGAACTGCGGGACTCTTAGGTGTTGGTGGAGAGGGTGTGGATCCCAAGCTGCTGACTATTGTGCTGTGTTTCCTTTGCCTGTAGGTGTTGTGGCAGTGCTGTTCTGTGGAATCACGCAGGCCCATTACACCTACAACAACCTCTCAGAGGACTCCACCAAGCGAACTAAGCAGGTAACACCTCGTCACACCCCCACAAGTCATGTGACCGACCTGGCAAGTGAGTGATTGGCTGAATTTTGGATTAGTGAAGAGTTTCCAAAAATAAATTTAAACAAGCAAAATAATCAGGACAGTCACTGTGTGGGGTCTAAGGATGCCTCTTACTGCAGGGATCCTCCATTCTCAGGTGTGCCAAAAAAGCTGTCCCACAGATCAGCCAGTGGCCCCCTCTGAGCAGTTTGGTGTGGAGGAATTGCTGATACCAGACCTGAAGGTCTGCTAACAATACTACCATGATACAGGTCACTTAAGCTGATTAAAGCTGCAATGGGAGCTTCTGTGTTGCTTGGAGGCCAGATTTCCTCCTGCCCGTTGAAGAGGAGGAGCTCCTGGTCCTTAGCAGTTCTGCTGGTCAGGTGCAGAACATTAGGCGATCTCTATACTGTATGATTGTTGCCATGGGTGTTCGTTCTCTACTTTCTTCCCCCCCAGCTCTTTGAGGTTCTACACTTCTTAGCTGAGAACTTCATCTTTTCCTATATGGGTCTGGCTCTCTTCACCTTCCAGAACCACATTTTTAGCCCCATCTTCATCGTGGGTGCTTTTGTATCCTTCCCAAATAGTTTCTACAACACTGACAGTGTTGAAATATATTTTTATTCACTGACTATGGCACAGGACCCCAGCCCCCTGCCCCATTTTATCATTTTGCATAACTGCTTGTATGACTGGCACAAATCATTCAGTGCAGTATCTGATTCAGCTTACATGTCTAATTCCTTAACTATGCCAAGTAGAGTCCAATACTCAGAACATTCAAAAATAAATTCAACTTGGTGGTAAGGGGACTAGTGGGAGATCTAAAGTTCTTATTTTGTGTGTTTGGCATAAATATTTAATGTGGCCAGAGGACAAAATAGGCAGGTGTGTCCTGGATGTGCCATTGTGTGCCGTGTTTGGGTATCCTCTCTGAACAGCTGCCTCCCCTTGACCTCTGAGCAGAGAACCTGACACCATCAGGCTTGTTAGTGCTACATGTTGAGCTTCAATCTGAGAGGGATTTGAACCTCATCTTTGAATGATTAAGTGCGCACACGCTGGTTGGAAACAGTAGGGGGCACTGTAGTGTTTCTCCCACCTCCTTTCTCTGTGGGTCCTTTTCCCTAACCGCTTCCTGTCAGGTTGCCATCTTCGTCGGAAGGGCCTGTAATATCTACCCCCTCTCCTTCTTCCTCAACCTGGGCCGCAGGCACAAGATCAGTGGAAACTTCCAGCATATGATGATGTTTGCCGGTGAGGGAGTGGCCGCTGAGATTTCAGGCGATTTAGAAAAGAAGTTGACAAAACACACGCCTTTGTGTGTCAGCAGCTCTTCCCATGTTTGTAGAATTTTTTTTTTTTTTTTTTTTTTTCCCCTCATCGATGTTTATGGAGAAGTCTCTAAACCCCCGCCGCCAAAATGTCACCCATTTGAGTCAAACCTGTTTAGTCCAGTGTCACCTGCCTTTGAATTTTCTTGCAGCAGTGGATTGTTAACCTCAGCAAAGTGAGGAAACTCAAAGGGTGTATTTGTAGGCGTCTGTGTGAAACAATGAATGCGTAAAGCAGTGTGGTAGAGTTAAACATACCTGTGTATCTACACGTATGGACACGTCCAAACGGGCGGATATGCACAGCAAAAGCTTCCATATAGATAAATGGATGACGCACGTGACCTTTGAGTTACGAGCTTCCCAAAAGCCGTGGTTTGCCCATGTGTGTGGGGGGATGTCACCCTCCCGCAGGTCTACGTGGCGCCATGGCCTTCGCCTTGGCCATCCGGGACACGGCCACCTACGCCCGACAGATGATGTTCACCACCACGCTGCTGATCGTCTTCTTCACCGTGTGGGTCTTCGGTGGGGGGACCACGCCCATGCTGTCGTGGCTGCACATCAGGTCGGTGATCATCACTGTCTCCCAGCAACCCTCACCACACTCGACACTTTGTCGGTTATCTCTCTGCCAGGACTGGTGCTCCCATTGCCAAAAAAATGGATGGAGACAAAAAATAAGCTGGTGTAGTTGCTTGTGGTGTCCAGTAGGTGGCACGACGATTGGTCAGTCAATTTTGAATGTAGCATTGCATTCTTTACCGTGGTCCACGTATTATCGGGGCGGTGGTATGTGTAAACCATTTCCCAAATTGCCTTTATCTCTGTTTCCTGTTTTGTCCACCTCATTCCCAGCACTTCTGTGTGAAAGCATCTCCAAGGCCTCTGGCTCAGGCATCCCGTAATATCTTACCACTTCCAAACAGATGTTATAACTAGGCAGCTGTGGGGGGTGCGCTGTCATTTCAAACACCAACCCTGACTCCAGTGCCTCCCCCTGTGTCACATGCTGGGGTCACATTGCTCTCCAGGGTTATTTCACATTCATTAGTCTTTGAGTACAGAAGGCTGCCCCATCTGTTCTTCTGACAACAGAAACATCTGCAAGCTTGGCCTGTCTGCTGGGGGACATTTCCTCTAGTTATAAGAGGATGTTAGCAGTTCAATTCTAATCATAAAGGGACCCACAGCAACCTCTGAACCTGTTGGAATGAGGAAGCCAGGGAAATGGGGTGTGTGTGTGTGTGTGTGTGTGTGTCTTACTAGTAGTGTAACCAATGCCCCCCACATGATCAGTTGAGCTACTGAGTCCAGTCTTGCCCTAGGCTCTCAACCCACTCCCAGAGTCCTGGGGGGCTGCCCAGCCACACGGCCTTCTGGGATACAGACAGGCTGTGGCTGTGTACCTCCCTTTTCAGGTGGTCCCAGTCTCTGGTTATGGGCCAGTGGAGCCTGTTTTTAGCTAATCCGCAGTAACTGCATCTAAATTTTACCCCTCAGTTCAGTTTGAGAGTTTTTGTGTTCGTTCTTATTTTTAGGGAGACTGCATGTCTCAGTCGTCATTCTTGGTTCTGGGACCCATTTGGTTTGATTTATTCTACTAACCTGGTTTATGGTCCAATTAGGCATTAATCCAGGTACTGGCCCCGCCTCCTGGCTGAGAGACAGCTGCACTTTACTTGGATACCTGTAGGTGTCTCCACACTAAACACGCTGTCCCTCTGCCATGCCAGAGTCGGTGGGAGTGTGGAGTCGGACGAAGAGCCGCCATGGCGGTATGTCAGGTGACGTGCCAGGAGGGTGAGGTGGTGGTGGCTCTCTGCTGGCTGTGACGTCGCAAAGGGGGTGTTCCGGCGTCACTGTCTGCCTTTCCTTTCTGCCCTGCTTCACTTTCGTGGGGTGGGGACGGGGGGGAGGGGTATTCTCAATGTGCCTATTTCCTGATGAGATCCTGTTGTCACTGTAACAGTGACTGGGCTGCACGTGCTGAACTTCCCCTCTTTGTTTTGGGGGGGGGGGGTTCTGGCTCCTGTTTCAGAGAGGATGTAAATAAGGAAGCCCCACTCGCACTGAACAGAGCAGGGCTGTACAGCTGCGACGTGAATAATAAATGGGTTATGAAAATCCACAGCTGTTCGTGGGCCAAAACGTACGCATCAAAATTACTTTAAGATGGGCTGGGATTGTGATGCTAAATTTGGGGGGGGGCTAAATTTGTGCAGACAGTACACGGGGGTCCCTTATCACAGGCCTTGGGTTGACAGGCACGGAGGCCTCTGTGCGAGTACATGGGTGACAGAGAAGGAACGTTCTTTGAACGACGACCTGACACGGTTCTTATTAGGGAATACCTAATCTCTCCTCTCCTCTCCTGCTCTCAATCGCTCACTTGCTCTGCTCAGGGGAGGATCCAGACCCCCCTTCCACTCCACCCTGCACACTGTAAGGCTCCACCTTGACCCCACTCCCAGGCCACACTGACATAAGTGGCCTGGTGCCCTGGGAACTTGTCTCCGCTCTCGACTCTGTTTTGGTTACAGGATGGCCTGTACATCCCAATGGACGCTGACTCCTTTGACCTCTAGTTCTCATCGCCATGGAAACGGAGAGCCTTCTCTGTCTGACATGCTTGATTTTAGTGGTTAGCTGAGAGCTGGCGATCTGTGATACGCACCTCGCTGTACTCTGAACAGATGTGCTAAATAATGTTTATGTATTCTTTGGCTTCTCATTACGCGACAAACCCGTATTTCAAGAGGACTCTTTAGGGTTTTCTTTTTTTTTTTTTAGCTGTTCTGCTACAGAGGTGGAGGCCGCTGGTCTCCTGAGAGCAGCCCGTAATCAGGCCTGAGAGGACTGTCAGGCCTCATTATCGTCAGTCAGTGGGAGCTGGTTAAGTAGCCAGTGGGAAGGTGAGTTAAGCCAGGCGACAGGCTGTAGTCCAGCACGGCTGTCTCACCTGCCACTGCTGGCAGGACCGAGCAGTCGCCACCTCCCTCTGGCTGCCGGCCTGGTAGAGAGCTATTAAGAAACGAGAAGCGGTAACGTGTGGGCGTTTCTGCAGAGTGATGATGGCGAGGGGCCTTGCGGGGCCCAAGGTGGGGCACGACTGTTTTAGAAGGTCATGGTGGGGGAGGGGAGGCAGAATAAATTGCAGTGTCAGCCATCCTGCTTGTCTTGCCTTTCAAACTCACGCCGTCCTTTTGGAGCAGGCGGTGGCTGTGGGTTAGCTGTGCTGCTCTTTTCAGTGTGTGTGCGTGCGTGCGTGCGTGCAGCAACAACAGGTGTGACCTGCTCACGCGTGGCCCTGTGCTGACGGGGCGGCAGCTTTGTGTGAACTGTTTCCACACACCTTTGCTGGAAGTCTCTCTTCTCTGCTGCTCTGCTCTGTGTTCATGAGCGCTGGCAGACGCACTCGCCTGTCTGTGTGACGACCTTAACACTGTGTCTCTTTCCTCCACCCCACAGGGTCGGCGTAGACCCAGATCAGGACCTCCAGCCCTGTGCAGACAACTTCCAGGTTCTCCAAGGTGTAAGTTGGAGAACAGTGTAACACCTCTCACACTAGAATTCAATATTCTTGTTTTGCTCCACACCGTTGATGTGCTGTGGGCCCTGCGCTATTTCCGTTCCTCCGGGGTGGGGGGGCCCCAAGGATGGACGTAAACCTCAGCCAGCCGCTGTCTTTACTTCCTGTGATTGCTTAATGGCAGACAGACAGATGCTAAATGTCAAAACCGCAGGGGGAAATGTAATGAAATCAAATAGGCGGCATGCTACTAAACCTGAAACACGCAGCTTTTATATGGTTTCTGACTTACAAAAAGTTTAAGCTGAGGCACTTACTGACCTTTTAATCTACACGCATGTCGGCTGTCATGTTTTTCACATGACATTGGCACAGCTGACGTGATGGCGAAACAGGGCGATGGCACAATGAGTGAAGTGTCTCAGGATGATCTATGACGTGTGTTTACCTCCATCCGTGGTCTTTCAAGAACCAGCATAAGTTACAGCAAAGGACAAGCTGACCGCGCGTGCGTGCGTGTGTGTGTGTGTGTGTGTGCGTGCGTGCGTGTGCGCAGCCTCACCTCATTATCTAAGCCATCTGAAAGCCAAAAAGCAACAGGTACATGATTTTTTAAAATTCTGCATCCCTGTTAGAACAGGATTGGGCCGGTTAATCAGCATTGTTTATCACATAACTGACAAACTCACCCTGGGCTCCAGCAGCCTCCTTATTTGTTAAAGGGTGCTTTTAAGGGACTAGTGCCGGCCGGAGATGACGCAGGCAGCCTGGTGCGGGGGTCCAGAGTGGGACAGCAGCTGGATTTGGGGGGGGGCTTTATGCAGGTTTAGGTCATGGTGTGCGTCTCACCTCCTCTCTCTCACCGTTTGTCCACAGGACGGGGCCCAAACCGAAGGAGGCAGTAAGGCCAAGCAGGAGAGTGCCTGGCTATTCCGGCTGTGGTATACCTTTGACCACAAGTATCCTATCAACACATGGTTTAACCCCCCCCCCCCCCAAAAAAAAAAACCTCTCTTTAGCAACGGTGCCAAAGGATATGGGGCCATCGTGCCCATGCTAAATGGATCTCCCCCGTTACACTGGGTTGATTTCTCATGTATGGGGCTCCTTAACAAAGGGCGGGGGTGGTACTGGGCAGCTATAGCGTATAGCAATTGCTATTTTAGTCCAGTGACCGTCGACAGCTCAGCTGCGTCTTTCTGTGTGGTCACGTGACCTGGAGAGCACCTAAACAGCCTAAAGGAGCATTTTGATTTGCTGGGAAGTTCAAATTTTCCCCCCTCTGTGCCTCGAACCCTTGGTTACTGTTTCCAGGAAGTGGCTGTCTGGTGACAGGGCCACAGGCATCTCCCACAGGATGCTGGGAAGCTGAGTAATTCCTCTAGGGCTCCTCCTGTCCACCAGCTGCCTGCTCCTCACCTGTATCCCTGTACCTTTTCCTCCTTATCACCTTCATCCAACCTTTTCTTTAAAATTTTAAATGACTCATGGTCTCCAGGGCTTGTAAATGACTTTTTCCAAGTCTAATTTGGTCTCTCAATTCAATTTCATTTATATAGCACTTTTTGTAAAGCACTTTCTGACAGTGCTTCTTGTTATAGTCCCCGGCCCAGGGTCCTCAGAGAGTGAGCCAAAGGCGACAGTAAGAAAGAGAAACTCCCTCGAGAGGAAGAAACCTTGGGGGGAACCAGACTCAAGGGGGAAACCATCCTCCTCTGGCCGGCACCGGGCAGGACAAATTTATTAGTACAATTGAAAATAATGATGTTGTTTAACAGGAGGACAGCAGGGTGGAGCAGAAAATGATGGCCTCCTCTAAATTGCTGTATGTTTCTAGACAAATGACCCGTTAAAATTTATTTTTTGGTCTGGAGAATGGCTCAGTTCCTCTGAGCCCCGGATAATTCTGCGATGGGGTGATTTTTCTGGTTGGTTCCAGTGTGATGCTTTGAATCCTTTAAAAGGATAGCTTCTCGTATTGTTTGAACCCTGGCATTTAAATATTTCTCCAGCTTTTCGGGCCTGTAAGAAAGCTTCACAAAGAAGCTAAGTGTTTTTCATAACCCCCCTCCAGTCCCCCGTCTGTCATTCTGTTTACCCATAACTCTGCTACGCTTGCCATGAATAACGCTTCAGCTCAGATTTTGATTGGATGAGTCTCGTGTCACTCACTTAACAACAAACTTCATTGGTCTGAAGATGCCCTTCTCACTTTCCCCTTTCCTCTGTCCTGTCCATAAGCCAAGTTGTCACATGCCTCTAGTGTACTAACAAAGTCAGTCAGGCTAATTCCAGGGTCACTATCTTTATCCTTTTTTATTTTTGCCTTTTTTTTAACCTCTGCAGACGTCCTTCTCGGACCCCAGTCCCGTATGCCAGTCGTGATGGGTCACGGGCCGTTTTCTGCCCTGTATCAGATGCAGGATTCCTAAAATAAGTTAGGGCAGTTCTGTGTTCTCTCAGCGGACCAGCGTCACCAGGAATGATTCCAGCCCCCATGTGACCTGCCTCCATGTTCTCCGGCTGGCCTCCATCCCTACGGCCCAGTGGAGCCCCCTGTGAGTGAGTGAGTGGGTGGGAGTGCAGATTGGGTGACGCCCTGCTGACCCTGCCCCTATGTGGGACCCACACTCTGAAGGAACAGAGCACTGTCAGTCCTACACACGGACCCCCGGAACACCACAGCCAGGCTCTGTTTTCTTTGGCTTCTCCTCCCCCTGGTGGTCAGTGGTCCTCCGTCTGGCTGACGTTCTGCATGGCTTCTCAATTAGGAGCTTAAGGTGTCTCTCTTGAAAAGGCACCATTAGGGTGAATGACTTCGCTTCCAATGGTGAGATGTGACTAGAGACCCGGAGGAGGGGTTTCAGTGCCCGTAATTATGCTCGTACTATTGATCTATGCTGCTGAGACAATTTGCTCACGGAGCGGACGCCTTCCCAACAGTCCTTGGCATAGAGATTAATGTAGCGTCTGTTGAGTCGGCCTCTGTCGGAACCTTATCTTGTCTTATGTGGGCTGGACTGGGCCTCTCAATTCCGGGACACTCCTACCCGTGGGGCTCCTTGACCGAATGGTGCAGCTACCTGAAGCCCATCCTGACCCATAGTGGGCCACCCCTGACCACCACACTCCCAGCATGCTGTGGTCCTTTAGCACGCTGCCTCACCAGCCCACAGGCCTATGAGGTGAGTGTGGTACACGTACACGCCTTGCAGTATGTGATCAACTGTGTGTTGGGGCTGTAAACAGGCACGCATTCTTCACGACAAATTTACTTTTAGCCTGCAGCAAGTGTTGCAGTCTAAATAGATTTTATTGTTTTGTTTCTGATTATTTAAAGAATTTTGTGTAATTTAAGGTCCTTATAATTCCGGGTAAGTGCCTTGGGGCAGCTGTTGTGTGGACACTTAATTCAATTTGTTTTTTTTTTTTAACATCCTGCAGCCAAAGGGGAATAGGAAGTTGTGAAGTTTGTGTGTGTGTGTGTGTGTGTGTGTGTGTGTGTGTGCGCACAAACTCCTGTGTTCCCCTTCCTCACAGCAACTGGTGTCTGCTTCTGATTTTGATGACTCTCAATGAGGAGTCGAACTTTCACCGAGTCGCTGAGCAGAATCCCGCTTCCCTTTTTTTAACACACAGCCCCCTCACACGTTCCACATGCTGACGGATAGGTTTTTTCCATTTTTGCCTCTGTTCTCTGGGTTTTCGTTCTGGCTGTCAGGCTAATCAGAGTGATACGTCTAAATGTTCTGAAGAGATGTGGATTTTCCCTCTCTGAGGAACCGGACCTGCTTGAGCTTTTCACAGATGCTGTATTTTGCTCCTTTCTGACACCTTGAAGAAAATCTCTGACAGTTGGAGCATTTTTTGATGGCAATCAACCTTCAAAACCAACCTTCCCACCTTTCTTCTGATTGGTTGCATATTCTGTTGCTAAACACTTCACCATGTACACGTCCCACTCTTCACACCCTTCACCAATTTACTTAATTTCTGCAGAAAGTGGCATCAGCTAATAAACCCCCCCCCCCCCACCCAAATAATACCACTAAGAGACTGAGATACCAAATTTGCTTTCAGTGCACTTGAATAGATGCCAGACATGCAGTACATGACTGGCATCCCATCCTGGGTGTACCCCAGCCTTGTGCTGCATAGGACAGGCTCCAAACCCCTCCATGTCCCTAACCTGTATAAGCCATTAGGTGGGTAGAAAATGTAGGCAATCTGTACATTTATTTTCTCTCTCCAGTGCTTCAGCTACAGTATACATTTTAAAATCCTTTAGTGTTTCTGCAGGACTCTGTCTCTCCATTCCCCCCAGTAAATAGGCTGTTTGTCTTACCTTTTCTGCAAGCCCCCCCCCCCCCCCGCCCCCCCCCCCCCCCGCCCCCCCCCCCCCCCCGCCCCCCCCCCCCCCCCTCTCCCCCCCTCCCC
>JAACJT020000062.1:2123424-2143236 GCA_009936485.2 Gymnarchus niloticus | reverse complement strand
AGCGGGCCCTATTTATTTTGATGGGACCCCCAGCAGCTACCAAGGGTGGGGGGATTTGAAGGTGGCCCCCCCCCCCCCCCCAGCTACTATGAAGGATGTGCCTCACAGGAAGGTGGGGGCGGTTCAGGGTGCACCGTGCAGTTTGGCCAGTGGAAGCTGTTACTATTCTAGGTGCACCTAGTACTGATAATCTTTTTCATCTTCATCTACAGGCTCCTGAAACTCATGAAAATAAATGTACTCTGACCCTTAGCTACTCTCCTGGGTCTTGCAAAATAAGAATGCGGTTGCCCTGTTTAGGTTACTTTTTAGAGTTTAAAAACACCCTACAAAATGAAGGCGCTGGAGAACATCAACATGTGCGGTGAACTATAACCTGGAACAGATGTCAGTTACCTTGCAGGACCTTAGTGTGATTTTTCACAATCAACAGTAATTGCCCCCCAGTGGTTTTTAGAGGGCATGGCTTGGGGGTGGGATGGGGTGGGGTGCTGCACTGGAATGGGATTTTACTGGTCTGCTGGATCCTGCCCCTCCCACCCTCTTGTGGTGGGCTAATTTCAGGCCTCCCTGGCTCCTCTTTGTGCTCCATGCCAACGCCCACGTCTCTCTCCTCAAGGATGCTGTTGATACTTTCATTTTGCTGTGTCCTGCATGTCGATGTGTCTGTCAATAAAATCTGTATGCCAGGAAATTTCGGCTCACTCAAAGTGGTCTGGCCTCTTAAGCTGCTTTCAAATAGATTTTGAGTCATCGTCCACACTTGTTCCCCCCCCCCCGTGGTCGGCTGAGGCTTTTAGCCAAAGCAGCTTGTGTGTGTTGTTAATTCAGATATTTGCCTAAGAAAGCCAGGTTGCTCATGAGGTGAATTGGCTTTCAATTCATGACTGTATACCTCCCATATTTAGTAGCTGCAGTTAAACTAACACCGCTGACATTCCTGCAAGCTCTTGTCCTATAGCATTCATCGCCAGAATGTCTGTGTTGTAGTCAACTGATTTCAAATGGCCTGAACGAGCTGACAGCACAAGGTTAAAAAAAGGTCACTACCACAACAAATGAATCCAAACTAGAGAAAGCAGCCTTTGCCCCCCCCCCCCCATCTCGCTTTGCTCCTTGATACACAGAAAGCCCTCAGCACAGCACTGACCCCCCCCCAGCTGTGGTTCAAGCACTGCACTGGACACTAAGTAAACAGGAGTGCGTGTTTTCACCAAGCAAGAACAGCGGCCAGTCATTTACGAGACGTGTGTTTACTCCAACCCATTCGCCCAGGGGAACAGGCACACGTAGTGGAATCAATGAAGAATTAGCACAGGTTCTAAGCTGTTTTAGAAAGATAGGATACACATAATGTACTGTTAAAGAAAAGGCAAGTCTGCTACAACAATGTGACTTTAATGCCAGATTGTGGGATTTCTAGTACATTTTCACAATGTTCTTTGTGTGTAGATTGATCTCTGTCAAAAAAGAAACGGCATGTAGTGAAAATCGCTGTTGTCACTGTCAGTCAGCACCGAGACGCGGCCTTCAAGGAGGTACATCTGTGTCACTCTTTTACGCTTCCCCTGGCTTGTGGAATGTAGGCTCCTGCTGGAAAGGGGTCCACTCTGGCTGGTATCCAGTGTGACTTAATGAGCCCCGTATATAAAATATAACTCTGACACAACACGCTCCTGAATTCATGACCGTACGTTTTGGTTCAGCATTGCTATAGTCTGGGTGGTTTTCACATTACTAAATCATCAGGGGTGGAAGCAGTTCCTCCGAAGTTGTGAGGAACGGCACAGTGTCTTAGCAGAACAGGTTGGAAGTGGAGGGTGGTGAGGTGAAGGTGAGGCATCCTGGGAACACCGGCTCTGTGAGCGGTCGTCTCCCAGGCAATGCGGTTCCATAAGACGGAACTCATTTTGAGGGGGATCAGAAAGTTGGTGTTAATACACGCTAATAGAGTCAGGACTGGGCCTGTACATATATACATATCAATCTGTCCATCAGAGCATTTGGACTGCACAGATCCCCTCTGGCACCCCCTAGGGGTGAGTACTTCCTGAACTCAAGGAAGGGAGACTGCAGCTGCCACTTTTGAAGAGCGTGCCTCTTCCTTCCAGGCGTTGCGCCCCCTGCAGCCGTCCTCTGTGCATCGCACACCTGGAAGACAAGAAAGGAGAACGTGAAGTGGACAGTTCAGGTCTGGCAACGGGCCTTAATTCCACAGGGGCTGTGCCGGGTTGGATTCACTGCCTTAATTTTCCAGTCAGATGGCAAATCTTCACTACTTTATACATTTACAGTACATACACAGAGGACTACACTACCAGTCAAAAGTCTGTGCACACACTAAGATTTTCTACATTATCAGTGTTACATAATTTTCACAAAATTCTAGACACAATATTCATTGGTAAAAAATAAGACATTCACAGTCAGTGTCCTTCGAATACCTTAATTAACAAGAAAATTGGTCATATCTTTGGTTCATCAAAGTGGCCTCCTCTAGCAGCTAGAACAGCAGAGCAAATTTGAGGCGTTCTTTCAAGGGACGTTAAATATTGCCCTGTAAGTGCATCCCAACACTCTTGGGGCATGGTTTATGGTACAGTTTATAATTGTTTATTATGATATAGTATTCATAAATCTCCTTTGGGCTGGAGTTGAACTTCGTGGTTTGCAAAGACAAATTACAACATTTAAATATACACTGTCTAGAATTTTTTGTGAAAATTATGTAATATTGAAAATGTAGAAAATATTACTGTGTGCAAAAACTTTTGACTTGTACTGTATATTTCCCAAAAATATAGTTCAGTATGACGTTACAGAACAGCTGCAAAAGATGTGCTGGGTGTTGGGATGGGGCTCTTTATTTGAGAATCAGGCCTGCCTCCCTAAACTGCCAGGCCCTTCGTCTGACGGGCAACACTGAAAAAAGTTGGCTTGTGTGCTTTGGAAGGAGACGGAAAAACACAGGAAGAATAGCAGCGACATTACAGCCACCCAGAGCTGCAGTAAGAAAGATGATAAGTCTCTCGATATTGCTCCGTAAAGGGGCCATGAGAAAGGGTGTGTGTACTCCTGTATGGGTGTGTCACAGAAATGTCCATGGCGGACCGAGCACAAAGAGTCCGTGTGGCTGCAGCATGTCGCCTTTTGGCAGGCTGGAACCCCTCGTTAGATCTGAAAGGCCCTGCTTGTCAAAGCCTGTGACAGGAGGGACAGGGAGACCCCGCCTCTCGGCCAGCAACAAGCTGGCATTGTTCCACCTCCCCATCCCGTCTGAGAGCGCTGCCAACCCACCAAGGCACTGCAAGTGTGGATCAACTCACTGGAACCACACAGGAATAACATGCCCTCTTCTCTCTCGGAGCCCGGTTCGTACCCGTGACCTGTCATGTAGACTGCAGTCTTGAAAAGGAGAAGTGCTAATGAAAAGGGAAACCCATACCGGACCAAGTCCGGTTTTCTTTAACCAGAATCCGGTTACCAACACAATCCTCCACTAAAAGGAGTGAAACCCAGGTGAGCGTGCAAGCAACTGATTGGTAGGGGATGAGTGGAGACTGCCCTGGGACAGATCGGGTGGGTAAAGGCCTCACTACAGCATGGCCTTGATGTCACCGTCATGAAAGAGAACACAGAGGCCACTCTTTTTCGAATTCCTGGAAGGGAATAATCTGTTTTGGAGTCTATCACACGGCAGGATGTGTTCTGCGTCTGTGTGCCACTGGGCTTTTGTGAAAGCTCTGCACCGCGGTGGCCTTAATTAGTTAATGGGCCCTCCATGGATTAGAAGTTTAATCTCGAAATTGGAAAGATGACAGTATCCAGGCAACCTTCCATTTAATCGCAACAGCAGCCGTATTTGGGCATAGTTAATTTTAGCTTTTTTTTTTTCCACTTCCATGCGTCTGTAGTGAAGCAGAATGGATAGCCGGGAAGCCATTGTTACAGACGTAGAGTTAAAACCAGCCGGGAACTGTGACAGTGGGACATCAGGGAGAAGCATGTGAGGGTAATGAAGGAGGTGGATGGAAATGGAGACACGACGACTAATGAAGAGACCCTGACAGCTGATCTGTATCCCTGAAATCCCAATAATGCATCACATAATTCATGTATTACACCTCTCTTTACAATAAATAATTTACTGATTTATTAAGTGAAATATTAACACAATTTATTTCATTGGGACCCTTGGCAGCACAGCAGCTTAAAAGATGGACGTGTGGGTAATTTATATCCTAACATATGACGGACTGTGAGTCCGTCTTGGGGTTAGCCGTGGATTTTCCCTGTGCTGCCTGGGATAGGCTCCAGGCCCCTCCCGAGACCCTGTACCGGATAAGTCATGGTCAAATTAGATTGGATGGACGAACGCATGGATGAAATTCATACCATAAAGCTGATTTAGCTTTCTCACCAGAGGCAGGCACTCTTTACACAGCGATGTGACTTTATGCTTTTTTTCATAAGCTAAACAATCTGTTTTACTTTCTGTGTGGAAAGCCTGCTCAAACTGCTACACTAACTGGAAACATAGGCGGGCACGTTGAGGTGACCTATTCAGTCCCCTTTTCGGACTGCAGAGTGTGTCCAGAAACAGCCTGAGCTGATTTTGTCGCTGTCCTGCAAACTGCGGGATAATTTGAAACATCCAGACTGAACAGCAAAGTAATTCATTCACGGAGAAAGACACTGAGGCTTTAAACTGAACACAAAGATCTTTCTTCCGTCCAAAGTACATGCGATAGGCACGTCAGTGACTACTGCAAAGTTTAAAACTAACATTATGTGAGGTTAATTAACCTTCATTTAAACTAGCTATGAAGCAGCACTGCGTGCTCTTCGTTTTAACTGCCTGTCGTGCAAAATGTTCAGTTCTATTGACCTTCATTTGTCCTCATGGACGGAATTGGGACGAGGATGAACGCTGCCCCTTTGCAGAAGCACCACGGTTACGTCGCAAAAAAACCAAGGAAATTAAATGAACAAATTTCGGCTATCACTACTCCTACGCTAAGTGGGGCTTCAAAACTCGTGGTGGGCTGGACTAATTGGTCAAAGCCGACGCTAAATGGGGCTTCAAAACTCGTGGTGGACTGGACTAATTGGTCAAAGCCGGTGCTAAATGAGGCTTCAGAACCCGTGGTGGGCGGGAGTATCCTGAACTGACCAAAGCCGGCGCTGAATGAGGCTTCAAAACTCGTGGTGGGCTGGACTAACTGACCAAAGCCGGCGCTAAACGAGGCTTCAAGCACTGATTGGAAGCACGGGTTTCGAAGCCTCATTTGTGGCATCACTAACTGCGCGAGTCACCGAGCGGTGATTTGCGTCATTTACCTGGGTCCCTGTCCACCGAGGCTCTACGTCTTATCCACATGGCTCTTCTGATACCCCAGTCGGCGCATCACTTCGCTGCAGTACGCCTCGACCTGCTTGACCTGTTGGACGCTCAGCCTCTCCCGCCAGGCGAAGATCGCCTCCTTGGCGTCTCTCGACGAAATGAGGAACGGCTTGTCGGAGGAGTAGCCCTGGCCGCGCGTCATGTTCAGGACGAACTCCTCCATAGCGGCGGAGTTCGTGAGGTTGGAGAAGCGGAACAGCCTCTTCAGTTCCTGCACCGGCTGGAGGACCAGGTCCTCGTAGCGGATCTGCATGTAATGCCTCTTCACCCAGCGAGGCGCACCCCGCAGCAGCAGCATGTCGTTCAGCCAGTTGTCGCAGATCAGCTCCATGGCGTTCGCTACGTAGTTCTCGGCGCGGTTGGCCCTGCTGTTGGGCATGAGGAGGCGCTTGTATCTGTCCGACTGCCTCTTGCTCCTCAGCACTTGGATGCTCTCCTTGACCAGAGCGAGTTTAGATTTCAGCCTGGAGTTATGGACGGCGCGGGGGTCCCTGAACAGCTGGATGACCTGCAGGTTGAGGCTGGGGTCCCTCATCAGCGGGATCAGCACGCCCAGGTCTAGGATCCGCACGTCCTTGATGACCACCACCGGGTACTTCTTGCACTCCCTCTCCAGGTCGGCGATGTCCCTGGCTTTGCACTTCTCGCACACGTCTCCGCTGACCAGCCCGACCCGGTGCTTCCTGTAGGCGCCGCACAGCGGCTCCGAGCAGATCACCTTGTTGGTCTTCCAGCCGAAGATGTACGACGTGCTGATGTTGCCGGTCCCCGCGTAAAGTTTCAGCACGGAGAAATCGCAGCGGAAGAGCGAGTTCATCATGTCGCGCACGGCTCCCTGCAGGCTGCCCGCGTCGCCCGGGTACAGCGCCTGCCACATGTTCCACATGGGCTCGTACAGGTAGAAGACATCTGGGTGCTGATTGAACAACTCCCCCAAGAAGGACGAGCCCGTCCTCCAGGTGGCGTGTAGATAGACGTGTATCTTCGAGCGGTTCCTAACAGCAGCAGCGTCGTCGTCGTCGTCCTCCTCCTCCACCGGCGCGCTGCTGTTGCCCGTCCTGTCCGCGTTATTCCACAGTGCCAAGGCGCCGTCCAGATCGGGACACTTCTGCTGCGGCGCCGGCGGCTTGGCCTCGCTCGTCCTGCTCGTGTAATCCAGCATGTAGGGAATCAGAAGCAGCAGGACGGAGTATCCGAAGATCAGGATCATGTATTTCTTCTGAAGCCGCCTCTTCATCTCCTCCGCTGGCTCTTCCCCCCCAGTCTGATGCGGCGCCCCGGTCACGAAGGCAGAAGAGAAGAAAGCCCTCGGCAACTTCAAGCCGAGTGGCGTCAGGGAGGCTCTAGACACGCCCAGCTCGGTTCGTCAAAGAGCGGCTTGATGTACAGGAAGCGTGTGAAACGCTCTGCGTTTCCATTTCGCTCTCCAGTCGATTCATCGGCGCGGCCTCTGAGTTCATTTTGTTGCAGTCCATATAAACACAATGTAACAAAAGTGCAGAAGAATACTGTAACCTTTATGTAACAACATCTCTCTCTCTCTCTCTCTCTCTCTTTTTTTTTTTTCCTGCAGGAAGCATCAGGTACATGCAATTCATATTTCACATTCGGTTGCATACATTTTTACATGCATCTGATCAAAAGGCTTCAAACTTCAATCCTTGCACTGGAACGTAACACGAACGTGGTCCTGCTGCATCGGAGCCGTTTGCTGTAGCAGTGTTTATGCAGCTGTGTTACAGACTGCGCGTCCTTAATTAAGGCTTTCAGACGAGTTGCGCGGTAACATTTTAAATATTCTCTTGGTATCCTGATGTAAGGCGGTAACGCGTTAAGTGGCACACTTCACATGTCGCACTCTGGACGTTGTTAAAAGTGGAGTTTGTGTTTGGTTGAGGCGTTTCTCCTGCCGTAGGCGCTTCAGACGATGGAGGGATGGATGATGACTGTCTACGCTTCGCCTTAAATATTAAATATTAACAGAGTTCCGTGACAATTCCGGCATCAGGAGGTTTCATCCTTGTAGACAGCAATTCATATTTGCATGGTGTTTTGTTAAGTAAAGCTGATAACGTTTTATTTTTCTCAAACCAGCAGCGCACGATGTCAGCTGGGGTATCTGGACGGCTACCAGTGGATGACTAAGGGGCGGTGTGTACAGCATCCGTGTGTACAAGCCTGGTGTGTACAGCATCCGTGTGTACAAGCCTGGTGTGTACAGCATCTGTGTGTATTACCAGCGTACACGATGTAGGAGTGGCAGAGCTCACACACACACTGCGCTAGTGGAACAAATGAGTGCTTCTCGGAGTACCGAAGCCTGGGTGGAGCTTTGCTTCCACCCCTGTTTGCTCTCAGCCATCCATTAAGGCGACGGTCATAAAAAGAGTAACAATTTGCAAACGGTGACCCTGACAAAATGGTGCACGGGGCTGGTGACCGAAGCGCCCTTTTGAGATGAGGATGAGGATGAGCTGATTATTGAGGCTCATCAAGCCTGGCGGGGTCACAGTGATGCCGAGCCGACGATCTGAACATGCTACTCTCAGAGGGTCATTGCATTTTTCCTATTTTTTTTTTCCTTTATATCAGAAATACAACAATCACACGTAAGATTCTCGTGATTCAAATAATCTTAAATCAGAGAGTTGCCTAGAAAAGTTTTGACATTTAAAAAAACCGTAATGTTCTTCAAATTAATTCCTACAATTGAAATGGTACAAATTCTTTTTCTGTTCTTGAAAATGACGGCGCACCAGCTCATACGAAACGAGTTACATAAAAATGTGAAGTACGCTATACGATGAAGGCCCTATACAGGGCGAATACAGATTATGGGACGGAGCATACTATATACGCAGCAGAAATGATAATTGCAGCTACGTTTATTAAGAGATATGTTCGCATTCATGCCGATTTACTAATCTGGCCTCACTTATGCAGGCGAGCGCCTTCGATTGACAGCATGAACGCCGACATATTCAGTTATTCAACAATTGTTTACGTGCGCAGGCTTTGTGATTTTCTCGGGTAAGTTCTTTGTTGGCCATCGAGCGGAGGCTTTTGGTGTCCTCGGGTAAGGATTTTGTTGGCCACCGAGCTGTCGCAGAAGGAGGGAAACGCCGTCAAATCAGCGAAAAGCAAAACAGAGCAGAATCGACGCGAGCGTGTCGATATTTCTGAAGTTATCGATATTATTAGAAAAGGCCCTGCGTGCATTTTTGAACTTTGAAATTCGTGTGTGCGGAAATGGGTTCCCGCCTTTTCGAACAGCCCGTTTACTTTGCATATTGTTGTTGTTTATGGAGCTAGCTATGCAGGCGCCTATGCGTGGAGCTCCGTCTTCCATCCATTGAAATTGAGCCAACGCTTCAGATCTGCGACGTCGAGCGGATCCTCAGACACGGTTCCTGTATGATCTCCACCCAGAGCCAGACAGCTGCTCGGGACTGAGCTGACACTTCACCTGCCTGCCTGGGCTTGATTTAAACGTCAGGATGGCACACTGGACTAAATTTGAGAAGGAGATGGACGTTGAAGCAAAGAAGCTAATCAAGCACATCAGTGGGATACGAGACGAGGAAGACCCGAATTTTCAAATGGCACTTAAATTCGTCTGGTCCAATTTCAGGTGAGATCGGCCAGTCGTAATTCTGCAGGCTTTGGGGCAACAGGTGACTCCTGGAAGATGCCGCAGATGATGCTGCGTGTTTGTCCAGACGCAGAGCAGATGTTCAGGTCAAGATACATACAGTGGTCTGGGTGGCATAGTGACCAAGGACCTCGCCTGTTGTACCCTTGAACACAAACAAACAAAGTGGGTCACCTGAAGTGCTTCAGTCAACAATGACAAGCCTTTACTTGTGTAGAGACTGGGTATAGTCAGTTTGGATAAAGGTGTCTTGCAAAGCAGTACCATGAATAAATAACTCAATTTCTATGAATAATCCAATACGCCATTAACTTTTTGTGGTATGCATTTAAAATGGACATGTTTTCATGTTTTCCCTGATCAGGTTTCATCGCTATCTCGATGTCAACAGACACAAAGTGCAGCGTACCGTCAGTGGGTGAGTTGGTGTTCAGTGAGTTGGCATGGTAATGGATATTTGAGCGGGTGTCTCTGCCACATGTCGGCGAGTTTGTCCATTGGTGAGCTGATCACTTTTGGTGGTCTCTAAAAGGATCTACGAAAAGCTCATGGTCAACTCGGATCTGCGGAAAGCCGAGAGCTGGATCCGCCTGACAGAGGAGTTTCTGAACTCGCCGCTGCCCAATACGGAGGGGACGCAGGTACGCGGTGCTGACGACGGGCCGGCAACGCACCGTGTGCCGGAAGGGTCTCGGCCTGCGGCACACTCTCTGTCCTCGTTTCTCTGCAGACCGACGTCCATCATGGCATCCTCTCATTGCTGCTCTTCCTGTCCGACTCCCCGTCCAACACGCACTACACTGAGACCCCCAGGGTGAAAGAGACCGGTAAGCATCCTATTGACCAGTCAAGAGTTTCTGACGCACGAATATCTCGTGACCCATCATGTTTTTCCCATCTGCAGAAAAAGATGACACCTTTGACTGGGCTAAATATCTGATGGAAGGAGAGGATCTTGACACTGGCCCCTATCCAGATACTCCTGTGAGTGTTTTCTGTGTAATTAGCATTTGGAGTCCACGGGTGAGTCTTTGTAGGACCTGAAGCACTTCAATTTTTATTCATAGTCATGTCTACACTACCGTTCCCTTTTAGAGCTGTAGCATGCAGCTCAGGAGTGTGAAAATTTGGACCCTGACGTCGTCACACTGCATTAAGAGGCAGGTTGTGAGGCTGAACCTGTCAGAATCGATTTTAGGGACAGGCCTTTCGATTCCCCTATGAGTCTGACTGAACTGAGGCTATCCCGAACTTTGGTGGATATCTTTTTTTTTTCCCCAATTACAGGCACCAGCGTAGTGTGCTGTTTATTGTAGTAAAGCTAGTCACTGTGGGAAGTGGTGGGAGTGTTTAGGTTGGGGGACCACATTAATTGATGTGCTTCCCAGGAGTGGTCGGAGGAGGAGAGCGAGGATGACGACAGCCAGCAGCCTCTGAGCAGAGAAGATTCCGGCATTCAGGTTGATAGGACCCCCCAGGAGGACTCTGATCACTCCAGGAAGGCTGTGCAGGTGACTTGGAGAGGTGAGTGTGCACCTCCCAAAATTAAGAACGATCCTGCGGTGACATACAGTTTTACCGATTTACACAAAAGATTTGTTTTTTTTTTTTTTGTTTGTTTTTTAAGAGTCATTAGGCTAAGTACTGTCTTAAAGGCACAACATCAGGGCCCATCACAGCTGTAGTGGAATGTTCTGGAAGAGGTGCAGCCTTAACTGGTGTATTCTGGGTATTCTGGTTGCAGTGGGTGAGCCGGACTCACGGGTCTGGCTGGAGCAGCATGTGGTAGCGCCTTACTGGGTCTCCCAGGCACCCCGGTTCTCCCACAGCCTGCATCTGCACTCCAACCTGCTCAACGTGTGGTAAGGTCAATGTAGCTGGCCTGTACGGTGAATCCTAGGAGCGCAGAGTCGCACTTAAAGACCAGATGACTGTCTGCACATTTGGCACCTTCAAGTGCGTGAGATGGGACCCCGGGCTCCGGCTCGACCCCTGTCGTCTGTTCCTCAGGGACCAGCATTTGTACAACACTGATCCTCTGTACCTCCCTGAAGAGAAGGCCTTTGTGACCGAGATCCAAGTGATACGGGAGACTCTCTGGTGAGCTGGGAAGATGAGCAGCAGACTAGACTGCTACACACCCCAGGCGTGCTGATAAATAGTTGTGTTCTTCCCACCGTTTCGGGTAATAATTTAGACTTCAGGCATAACACAATTAAGAATTTGAGTACTTGATGCTTCTTTGAAAAGTCAGTGCTCTTTTGTGTTCTCACACAAGGCTGCCATTTCAGGACGGCGTACTGGAAGTGAAACCATCCTTGCATGTCTCTGATGGATCTTCGCGTAATGTATCTGTCTTTTTTTGTTGTTTTTTTTTGTTTTTTTTCTTTAGGCTCCTCTCAGGGTTAAAGAAGCTTTTCATATTTCAGCACCAGGAAGGCAAAGTCTCTGTCCGAACGGACGTGGTGGTCACGCACCTGACCGGCGTGAGTGCACATGCTTTCTTCAGGCTGTCTGTATTTGTTGCTCTCGGAATGTCCCATGGACTGATTCTTCAGCCTTCCATTATTATCACGTATGAGATAAGAATCCTTCCTTAGTTCATTTCCCTGCATCTCTCTGTCTATCTCTCTATCTCTCTCTCTCGTTGCCGTAGGACTGCCTGCGGTCCGTGCTGGAGCACGTAGCCTCTTACGGCCAGGCCGTGTTCAGGCTCCAGAGATTCATCGATGAGGTCACGGGCCACAGCGTGGATCCAGTCCCCCCAGGCACCAACCCCCCCTCCAACAAAAGCTCAGAGCCCCCGTTCAGGACGTACCAGGCCTTTGTGTGGGCTCTCTACAAGTACTTTGTCAGCTTCAAGGAGGAGCTGACGTCTATAGAGAGGGGCATCATTGTCAATGGCAAGTGGCCATCTGCGATCTGCGTTGTCCTCTGAAGAGTTAGCAGTCTGACGGCTAAACGTTGAGTGCGGCAGCTCATAAACTTGGGGGGCCGTTGTTTGCGTGCATGTTGGGGGGGGGGCTTGACAGAAAAATGTTTGGGAACAGCATGTCCAGCAAACCTTGGGGAGCGTGGTTTTGGAATCGTGTTGCCAGGTACCTCGTGTTGATGGACGATGTGTGTGTTATTTTATTATTTTAATTTTTAATTTTTTTTTTTAACAATTTCTAGATGAGACTGTGACCTTGTCTTCTGTGCTTGAGCGCCTTGCTCCCCACCTGGCCCAAGTCAAAGTCTTGCACAAGGTCTTCTGCACGGGTGTGGCTGAAGTCCCCCCGGGGACCCCGAATGTTGTCCGGGCCTCACACCTGCTCAACACCCTCTACAAGGCCATCATTGAGTACGACAGTGTGGGCGAAGCATCGGCACAGGCGGTGAGCGCGGTGTAATCACTGGAGACGAGCTTCTGGAATGAGCCGAGGGTGTCTGCTTTCTTTCACACTGTCCTCCCACGTCCTCATTTGTTTATTTCGTACATCATCCACATGGACAGTATGCACTGCCGGTCCTTGAATTCCTGTTCTACTGGGGATATTTATGACTTGATTTGAAAGGTTTCTGTAGAACATTTAGGTTTTAGATGTAGAGTTCTCGTTTCCTTTTTGCTGGGTACATTTGGGTTTTCGCTGAACTTTGAAGGAGTCCCAAAACATGCAACAAATACTGTGGCTGACTTTCTCTCAGGTGGCTCTCCTCTTCTCTCTGTGGGTGGAGACGGTCAGGCCCTATCTTGAGATTGTGGACGAGTGGATTGTTCACGGTCAGCTGTTTGACCCTGCCAAGGAATTCATCATTCAGAGGTTTGTTATGGGCTCCTCGGCCCTCACGCTCAATGATGTAGCTCATGAGAAGCTCCAGAAACCTCTGCGTTGGGCAGGGGTTCTACTGGACGTCGGAGGTTGCTTCTCACGGTGCTCCCATGTCGAACAGGAACAAGGACGTGCCGGTGAACCACCGGGACTTTTGGTATGCCACTTACACCCTGTACAGCGTGTCGGAGGCGGTGGACAGCGAGGAGAGGCTGAGCGACGCGGCTAGCGGCAGCTCGGCCAGCGATCAGGGCCCCTGCGGAGGCCAGCACACCATGGTGTCTTTTCTCAAGCCGGTCCTCAAGCAGATCATCATGGCCGGCAAGTCCATGCAGCTGCTGAAGAACCTGAACTGCAAGGCGGTAGACCAGCCCGACGGCTCTTCAAGAGGTCTGCCGTTTTGCCTTCTGTTTAATCTAAGCGTCCTCCAGCAAGCTGGGATGTCTCCCGAGGACCAAATGACCTAAAGCAATCCTGTGTTTAGCTTGTTTCGGATTTTGTCCCTCTTTGTCCTCCTGTCATTATGCAGCTAATGGCTCATAATACGTGTTACACAAGCCAAGCAATTAGGGAGCTGAATGAGGCAGTTCCATTGCATGGGTGTGAAGGGGTGGGGAACAGAGCAGCACAGCCCCTTAGGAGAGGAATTGAGAAGCCCTGGTGTATTGATGTATATGGTGTCAGGAAATGTGTGGCTGCGTATTATGGGTTACATTGCCAGGCCATGTAACAAAAAGCTAAAACAGGTTCTGTTTAATGCTAGGCAGGTCACTACATCCTTAGAGAGGAACACGCCCTCCCCTCCCCTCCCCCCCCGTGACTCTCAGAACACGGCTTGCATTACAGACGCTGAGCGGAAGAGCCTCTACGTGCTCTTCCTAGAGTCGGTTCAGTCACGCCTGCGTTGCCGTGAGGAGTCGCCGGTGGATACTGTCGCCGAGCAACAGGCCACCCGCCAGAGCCTGATCCGGATGCAGTCCCTGGTGGCTCGACACCTGGAGCTGGACGACGTTCACGACCCCCTGCTGGCGATTAACTTTGCCAGGTGGGCCGTTAACTTTAGCAGCTCAGTCCCAGAGTCCTGTGGTCCTGGTTGGGGTCTGGGTCCCAGAGACTCTCGGTGTGCCATGGGCTGATGTTGTTTTGATTTGGTTTATTTGTGTCCTTTAAACAAATTAGAACAAATAAGATTTGAATGTCAAAAATAAAAGTCTGCCTTTCAGTTAATTTATTAAGCAATTAATATTTTTAGTCTAAATAGTTGGCTTACTTAATAGGGTTGGTTATCGATAAAAACTTAGTGTTAAAATTGTACATCACTATCGCAGAGATCTAGACGAATGGTGTTATGTGTCAAACCGCTGTTGGGTCTGCCCATCATTATTCAGAGCGCATTTTTAATTCATGATTCTTCATATTAGCATTCATTTATATTTAAATTTAAATCCAGTTTTTAAAATCTGCATATAAAATGTCCCCTGCCCCCCGCTGGGAGCCAAGACGAATCACGCTCTGCGGTAAAATACCACATCGGCCTCCAAGTTTTGCCGTCCCCCTGACACGTAAGCGTTAGGCTTCTGGTTAACGGCATTAGCTATGGTGTCAAAGACATCTTGAGTGTCATTTTTATCCCCTTCTGCTTTGTAAAATCCATGTTTGAAACATAGTGTATTGAAGTGGTGCTAAAACCTAATATGTTACTCAGATTCTGAAAGGATTCTTACTACCCAGATGCTCGTTAACTAAAAGAAACTTTTTTTTTTTTCTCCTTTCCACTGTGAAAGTTCACTATCACTTGACATTTAGCCAGGCCCGTGTTGCTGGCACCTGGTCCCTCAGCTGCACAAGCTGTCCCCTTTTTATCTAAGAGGAGTTTGCCGCTGTGGGCTGAACCGCTGAGATCAAGGAGGCTCTTCTGTTGAATCATCACCGATGTGCCGTTCTGTCAGAGATTTCAGTATTCACCCAACCCACATCTTGGAAACGACATGAGCCGTGTTCCTTTCTGAAGTGAGAGGTGTTAAAACAAGGCTGTTGGTTAAATATCCATCTTCTAAGCACCTATCCTGGTTAGGGTTGTGCGGAGGTCTGGGCCAAACCCAGGCAGCACAGAGCAGAAGGTTGGGGTATGGGGGTACGCCCTGGATGGGATGCCACACGTTGGCTAAACATCATCCTGCCTCTGCTGGACTCAATCCCTGCCGTCGAGACGTCGAGCCCCAGCCCCAGTTGCCTCACCTTGACAGCAGTGCCCTCGCTTCTTGTCTCCCACCCCTAGGCTGTACATGGAACAGAACGACTTCCACGAGAAGTTTGGCGGCGGCGACGTGGCAGTGGATCGCTCCTCGGAGTCCGTCACCTGCCAGACGTTCGAGCTGACCCTGCGCTCCTGCCTGTACCCCCACATTGAACAGCGCTACGTTGAGTGCTGTGGCAACCTCATGCGGACGCTCAAGAAGGACTACAGGCGAGTCTCAGGCTGCCCCCCCCCCGCCCCCGCTGCCATTTAACGGGGAAGCTGGCAGCAGGAGAAGCGGTGGTGTTATTGAGCTGAAGGGTATATGTGGCAGGGCCTTTTAACCCATGGAGGAAGCAATGGAACGAATGAGACTATGGTGGGTGGGACTACCCTGTTTTTTCTGCTGGGTGACTGACAGCTCACCATATCTCATCAGAGCTGTCATCCCAAATCCCAGGCTCCTGGAGTATCTGCAGGCCATGCGGAACTACTTCCTGCTGGAGGCTGGAGACACCATGTACGATTTCTACACGGCCATCTTCGACAAGGTGCTGGAGAAGGAGAGCTGGCAGCAGCTCTCCTTTCTCAATGTACAGCTGCAGGAGGCTGTGGGACAGCGTTGCCCAGAGGACAGCATGAGGTACTGAGGGACTTCTGTTTTCTACATAATGTCTGTCTGTTTTTATTTCATTTGGATGGCAAACCCCTTAAAACAAAGGAATGGGAATTGGCTATAATTTAGTTATTTGTACAGCTGAATATTATTACCAAAGGAGAGTTTAATCTCTCACTGTGATAACTTTTGTAGCTGCCTTCTCCCTCTGGAGTCCGGGACTGATGAAGAGAAACGTTAGATGACCATCAGTTATCTGGACCTGTTTATATCTCAGCCTCAAAAGGGTTGAATTTAATCTTAAAAATGGTCCATCAGCTTGCACATAATCACTGTTTTGGCAGTTTGTTTGGAATCTGCTTCAAGCCAAATTCCCTCCAGAAGAAAATGTATATGTCAGTACTATTTATTTATTCGGTGTTTACAGTCTCGCTCTGGGGCCGTTCTTCCTTTTCTGATGAAGCTTCGCCCCCTGCTGTACAGTTCAGCAAATAGCATTTCACCCAGCGGCCAGGAGTTGAATGACAGTTGGATGTATCATTTTATGCTTAAATGTCAAGTCGTTTCTTTTACACTTGTCAGTGTGATTTATTAATATTGGTCTTTGAAATGGGATATTTTTCCTCGTATTTTTGTTGCAGGCTGTCGATATTTTTGGAAGCCGTAGACGCGGCGAGGAAGAAACAGTTGGTGAATAGCCTTGACGGTCTCACTCTCAGTTATAAGGTGCGTCACCGGTCCCGTCACGCCCATGGTGCGATCCGATCGGTATGGTAAAGCTCTTTTCTCCACCGTCATCTAGGTGTCAATTTGCCACTTTGGATCCTGCGGTGAGAAACAAATTAAAGCCAAACGCAACTCGAACTGAGCCACAGGTTATTCATGTGACTGATTCCCAGCCTCTTCATTTAGAAGAGACGCTTATCGTAGATGATTATTTTGAATTACACAGAAGTATGAATCTGACAGCTTCAGAATGTGGGGATTCTGCTCGTCCCCGTTTAGGTTCATTTTATGTCACTCTGCGTTTTTCACTCTAGGTCCCGTGGCCTGTGGACATTGTGATCAGCTCTGAGTGTCAGAAGATTTACAACCAAGTGTTCCAGCTGTTGCTGCAGATAAAGTGGGCCAAGTATAGCCTGGATACCCTAAGATTTTGTGGTGGGCACTCTCCTTAATTTACATACACCTGCTTATTAAAAAATCTCTCACTTTACTCTGTTCTTAAAAATCCATACTTGCAGTTCCCAATTTTTTTATTTTTTTTTTTATTTAATACTCCCCTGGACTCCTCTTGTGTATCCTAACAGATCTGACAGATGCTGCCAAAAGACAGGAAGGCGGTTCAGCTGATGACATCACCGCTAAAGAGGAGCCAATCAGCACGCAGATCCACAGGATGTATCTGCTCCGGGTCAAGCTCATGCATTTTGTCAACAGCCTGCACAACTACATCATGACCAGGGTGAGACTGCTGGCTGCGACCTTCCCGACTGTTTCACGTAAATGAATTCAAGACAACGTCATTGCAATTATTGTATAGCTATCGTGCGAGTCACTGATTAGTGAATGTTAGCGGTTGTTAAAGCAGATGCTATAAAGTATGGACGGAGGGATGGGTTGATGGACGGATGCAATAAATAGTCCAATGTGGAAGAAATTTGGACCATGGAAGGAATTTGCACCAAATGTGGACCCTTGTGTTGCAAAAAAGCGTTTATTTGTACGTATGCATACGGGAGAGCAGCTCCTCTACAGATCCGAGGTCGCTCTCTCTCTCCCCGTGCAGCTGACAGTGCCGTAATTTATACTTTATACATACTTGCTACAGACACTGTCCTTGACGGACTGCCAAGGTGTAGCTCCCATTCATCATGTGTTTCATTCACTCTTAACTCCCTTCTCCCGATCCTCCTGGAACATTCTGTTTGCCACCATGGGACACATTTTTACTTCACAACAGTTTCAGGGTGTAACCTTCAGCGTTGCACACATTACTGCGTTCTCTTCTGTTAGTAATACACCTCTTAATACATAAGCTTAACAGTTATTCCCTTGCATACATAATTTGTGATTCCATTAAGTATTATATGTAAAGCGACACAATTGCATGATTTTAATGACAATTACATGTCAGGCATTAAGCGATATTTCATAGGGACACACGTCTTATTTTATTCCACACCAATTAAAACAGCTGATTGCAGCTCGTTAAAAAGTATTGGATAGGAGGTGTTTTCATGCCCTCGCGAGCCTGATGTTCCTCCTGAATCCACATCAGATTCTCCACAGCACAGGACTGGAGTTTCAGCATCAGGTGCAGGATGCAAAGGACCTGGACCAGCTGATTAAGATTCACTACCGATATCTGTCCACCATTCACGACCGCTGCCTTCTCAGAGAGAAGGTAAGCCCACAGCCATGGGACATGAGGTGCGGGCGGAGAGGAGCCGGTGTGGGGTTAAAGTGTAAACGTGTGTCTGCAGGTGAGTTTCGTGAAGGAGGCCATAATGAAGGTCCTCAACCTGGTGCACATATTTTCTGACCGGTGGCAGGCAGGCCTTGGAGCCTGGAAGTGAGTATCACCCCTATTACATGTGGGCTGTCATTGTTCTAATGTTGAATTATGCAAAACTGAGGTTTATGGTTGAGAATTTGCTGAAATGTTTTAAAAACTCTTATCTGGGCCTTGTGGCTACACACAGCTACTGTACTGCTTTCAGGTTTGAATATCCCCTCTCCATTTTGTCTAGACTGTTTTGTCAATAGCATGACAATACCATCCTCAGTGTACTGATGCTCCTGCGACAGGAGGGTGTTGGGTGTGGCCCCAACCCCCCCTCGACTATATATGTTTCTGACCTTTCTAGGCTTGAATCCATCGATAAGATGGAGTCTGACTTCAAAAATTGTCACATGTTCCTGGTCACAATTCTCAACAAGGCCGTCTGCAGAGGATCTTTTCCCCATTGTAAGTCCCAGTCCAGCAGGATAAGCAGGTTGCCATAAGGCTTTGATGTGGTGCCCGCTCCAGACTCACGAGGGCTATGGGGTTCCCTGGTTTTAACCCTTAAATAAGCCTCAAGTAATTAACCCTGATGTTTAAAAAAAACAGCCCAAAGCAGGACAGTATGGAGTACCATATTTCTCAGATACTTGGGCACTTGGTTGATTTCTAAGTATCTAGTTTTGACCAGTTTTCACTGGTAGATTAATGTCTTCTACTGCAATTTTGTAGCAGTCAGTGAATTGATAGTACAGTAGGCCTGTTTGGTGTTTTTTGTAAGAAGCTAGTGAATAGTGTCAGTGTCTATAGGGGAATCTGTGCGGTAACTTTTGATGCCTAATGGCTTTGTTATACTGTTCTCTCTCTCTTTCTCTCTCTCCCCCAGTGGAGTCTTTGGCCCTTTCTTTAATGGCTGGATTTGAGCAGTGTTAAGGTGACGTGATGTTAAGAAGCGGAGCCCTGACATGACTCAAATGCTTGCCACAGGTCGCTCCAAGGTCGTCCTCTATGTTGCTTTGGCGACGGCTGTCAGTCTTACCCGATCACGTGTTCCCAGGTGTGTGAGCATTGCAGCCAGTGACGGTGTCTCGACGAGGATTTCCACTGACTGCAAGTGTCAGTAGTCTCTGTGGAAACAAGGGGCAGTGTATAAAAAGTTGACTGTGGATAACGTTAACTGATTTCTATGTGCAGATTGTTTACCTTGTTAATTTAAAGCGAGACAAATTTGTGGATGTTGAATAAATTGTGTTATAAAACTCAAACTGTAAATACTGTTTAACACTGGCTTATCCTGTCATTGGGATGGTTACTTATATTGACCCGTTAACTTTGTGCTGGGTAGCTCCCTACAAAGCACATAGATACATTTAAGCTGTACGATATTACATTGCCATTATAGGGCCTGCATTTTTACAACCCCAAATCAGAAAAAGTTTGGACAGTATGAAAAATGCAAAAAAAAAAAAAAGTGATTCTTAAATTTACTTTGACCTTTATTTCATTGCCATGTCAGCAAATATGGAAAACTCAACAGTGGCCACTAGATTGGAAAAGATCAGTTTATATTCCAATTCCAAAGAAGG
>JAACJT020000062.1:2069960-2111056 GCA_009936485.2 Gymnarchus niloticus | reverse complement strand
AATCCCTTTTGGGGGGGGGGTGGGTTTGTGTCCTTTCGGTGGTTGGGAGGCATCTGGCTGGGGGCGTTTTGAAGGATCAGCGATTGCCCCCCCCTCCCCCCCAACCCAGCGCACTGCCATTGACCGCTTCTGCGGAGAGGTGCGGAGGCTGTGCCATGCCGAGCGTCGGAAGGACTTTGTATCGGAGGCATACCTGCTCACGCTGGGTAAATTCATCAACATGTTTGCCGTGTTGGACGAACTGAAGAACATGAAGTGCAGCGTGAAGAACGACCATTCAGCCTACAAGAGGTAGCTGTGTGACCCCGTTTGCTGAAAGCTGTTCTCTGACCAACACAAGGACGATGAAAGATAAATTCCTGCCCTCACTAGATGATGGAGATGAGACAAAGGTTCAGCCCTGCTGTACATTTTCCCTAAAAGCCCAGCTAATTTCAACTCTTGCATTATGTTTAGCACAACTTGTTTTTTTTTGGTTTATATCTGATGTTGTATTGACCACCCCCACAGACCAATAAAAACCTCATTTTAGATAGGCCATGTTCATATATTGGTTGCATGATGTTTCCTAATGTATAGCTGAAACTTTGTGTGCAGATGGACACTAGGTAGCACTATCAGTGTTTCACTTGTTACTCAGATGTTTCTTGCTAAAGATACATTCATCATTCTCCTGTAGGTAGGTGATGAGTCATAAAGGAAACAAAATAAGAATCTAGGCTTAAAGTGTGACGCTGGTGCTTGTGTCCTAACTGATCAAACTTTAAGCTCTAACCCTTTGGACAGCATCCCAAAGGGGGTGGGGTGGCGATCTGTTAGTGGGGAAATTTGTCAGATTAAGGGAAAGGCTGTTCTCCAGCAGCCTTTGCAGCATGGGGGGGGTTGTGTTGTGTTGGGGTTGAGAGCTGTACCGGCTTGGAATCGAAACCCCATTACATCAGCAAGGGTGTGTGTGTGTGCGTGTGAGAGATTTCTCAGATCTTGGGAAGGACAAAAAGCAGCATTCTTGAGTCAGAAAATCAGACATTTGGAATGCATGCTGTTTCAGACGCACTGTCGGATTGAATTGGAGTTGTCTACAAAGTATTTGTGTTGTAGATTGCTTCAATGCAGTTTAAAGTAAGTGGGTGCTGCTTGGTAATTCTGTATTCCCTTTGCAGCCCTCATACGGCAGACTGTAGCTTTGGTGGGTTAGGACAATTGTTTGTAATCTGGTTTAAGTCTCAAGTTCTGTTTTGTGGCCTGTGCAGGGTCTTGGTAGCACTCCTGCAGTTCCTTCAGTGTCCTCCAGCAGGTGCTACCCCATCACTTGGCGTGTTCTCTCTGTGGTGATAGTTTCATTCCCTGATGTCCTCCAGGGCTGCCCAGTTCCTCAGGAAGATGTCTGAGCCTCAGTCCATCCAGGAGTCCCAGAACCTGTCCATGTTCTTGGCCAACCACAACAAAATCACCCAGGTGTGGTAACCACCCAATCACGTTAAGCCATAATTCATGGCTCGTGTCCATTGGTACTAGGTTCTGATCATGTGATGCTGGGTTTTCCAGTCTCTACAGCAGCAGCTGGAGGTCATCAATGGCTATGATGAGCTCCTGGCAGACATCGTGAACCTGTGTGTGGACTACTATGAGAACAAGATGTACCTCACCCCCAGTGAGAAGCATATGTTGCTCAAAGTAAGCTGAGCTCTTTTCATACCATTTAGCTCTGCTGTATTAATGCATCAAATATGCCTTTGCATGTTTTACAGCCTTACTTATCCTGAAATATAACAGAATCTCAGTTTTTAAATGTCCGCGGTTATTATTTTTGCTGTGTTAATGTGATTTCTTGGTGCACTTTTATTTCACGCTGTCTTAAATTTGAGATCTTAAATGGTCCGGTGTACGTTTGTTTAGGTGATGGGCTTTGGGCTATACTTGATGGATGGATCCAACAGCAACATCTACAAAATGGATGCCAAGAAGAGGATTAACCTGGCAAAGATCGATAAGTTTTTCAAGGTGGGTCTGAGCTGGGTGTCTTTAAAAGGTCCCGGTGTCATTTCTGACAATAGAAGTGTCATTTTAAGATGCACTTCCTCAGGAAACTCCGCTTTCCGCTGCCACAGCAACTACAGGTGGTGCCGCTCTTTGGGGACATGCAGATCGAGCTGTCACGGTACATAAAGACCAGTGCCCACTTTGAGGAGAACAAGTCTAGGTGAGTGGGCCCCGTTAAGACCCCCACCTGCTGGCTGCTCTGTGTGGCCTGAGAATGGCTGCTTGTGGAAACTGAAAGGGCCGCTTGCGAGTGAGAATTGGCAGAAGTGAGTTGATTAACGCTTGCCCGCTACCTTTCCTCCTCGCACAGGTGGTCCTGCACGTCCACAGGCAGCAGCCCCCAGTACAACATCTGCGAGCAGATGATCCAGATCCGAGAGGATCACATGCGCTTCATTTCCGAGCTGGCACGCTACAGCAACAGCGAGGTGGGAGGGACTCTCCAGCGTCAGTCATCTGTGTCAGGCTTTTGGTTGGCCTGGGCCTTTTGTTTTTTAAAAACTCAACATCTATGTAATTGAAGGTGTTTATGTTGGTGCCTGAAGAATTTTAAGGGTTAGATGGCAGTTTTTTCAAAAGTGAATTGCAGTTAAAGACGACCAGAAAGAGCATATTGCAGTTTGGAAAGCAGAGGAGATGAATTACATGTTGGATGAAAAACGAGATGGCTGCAGCTTTGTTTAAATGAACCTGCCATGAGCACAGGAGGTGTTGCTTGTTGCTGACATTCTGTGGGTGGTGCTTTGTGATGTAGCTGTGAAAGGTGGAAATGTACTAAAATGATGTGGTGGATTTGAGGTTTTCAAAACCAGCCCTTGGCTGATTAGTCCTCAAGGTGAAGCGTTAGGCTGCTGTCCTGGATGTGTTTGTGGTGCCTTGAGCATCAGGACAGGGACTGTATCATTATGGTGATTTGATAAACACACCCAGAAGGAACAGAAGTGACTTCTCATGCCATTTGAATCCTGCAACTTGCTAATAAATGTGGATGCACCCCACTCTCATGAAGCTCAGGCTCTGCTATGGGAAATCTAGCAGTTTTCAGTCTGAAGTCAGTAATGCAAGAACAGCCTGTTCATTATGCAAGTGTGGATTGCCGGTGCCCAACATACCTGCCTGGTGACCGGCTCTGCTGTGTGCCGTTTAGGTGGTGACTGGTTCGGGTCGGCAGGAAGCCCAGAAGACAGACTCAGAGTACAGGAAGCTGTTTGACCTGGCCCTGCAGGGCCTCCAGCTTCTGTCACAGTGGAGTGCCCACGTCATGGAAGTGGTGAGTGTTCCAGCCCTCTGCTCCTAGCTCGCCTTCAAATCACAGGAAGTGGATGTTTTCTAACTTTGAGGAAGTGCTAATCAGCATACGCCAGCAGCCTGAAAGCTGTCTCTGATGTCCCTGTGGTGTGTTAAATTTATAAAGCTTTCTGTTTAGCTTTTTAACATTGTTCACTGTGTGTACCTTTACAGGTAGAGTAAATGTATGTTTGGAAGTGAGGCCCTAAAGCTGAATCAAAAGGACAGGTTTTTAATCTGTATTTTTAAAGGGCTCAAACCCCTAATATGCAAACAGGTTTGTCCCTCTTGATCTTTTTTAAAGGCTAGTAGCTAAGTTAATTTTGTACATCGCTGTTCTTACTGTTAACATTTTCCTATTGATATACCCACTCCTGCTTTTCTTTTATATATAGAAAACAATACGCTTCTCCTTTTTGGCCTTTGTGGTAACCATAGATGGGCCTCTTGGGTATGCACATTACCAGCCTATGAATGACCTCTCTGTACGCGTCAGTGTCTCTGTGAAACATGTCTGATCCACTTGTGGTCCGTGAAAGCATGGCTTGGGGGCTATTGTCCAAATGGCCCCGGAACCCCCTCTCTCTGTGGTGTGGGACGGGCTGTGAACTGAAACAGGCTGCACATTAGGGCCTCTTTGTTGGTTGTGTGTGATTTTACACATTTCGTTACCTTCCGCATTTCGTCTTTAGTTTTCCGTCAAGAAAAAGGGAGCTCAATCGACTGCAGCTTTTGATACTTCTGTGTGACCCTCTTTTAGTTCAGCACTTTATGCAAGACTTGATTCGCTAAAACATTCTGCTGAAATTGAACGCCAAGGGAAGTAAATGATGGAACTTGGCATCACCTGTGGCTAAAAGCATCCAATAAATGGTTGTAAATATAGCTGTATGGTGGCGGTGTGATGGGAGGCACCGGTGTGACCTCAGGTCAGAGCTTGGTAATGATCTCCTCCTTTGAGGAAGTGCAGGCCTTGGCATCTGAAGGAACCTCCGTTTATGAAATGCTTCCTTTCCCAACACCACCACCACCACCCCCATCACCTCTTGGTTTCTAGATGTCCTGGTGTGTGGTTAAAAAGTAATGCTTACATCAAACAAAATCAGGAAGGTCACTTGTTAGCCCACACACACAGACTCTTGGCATTACAGTTGTCTTACCGCTAAGTGTTGAGCCTACAGTGCAGTGTTGGGAGTGCATCAAGGTCATTGTGAGGCTGGTTCTCCCCCCCCCCCCCCAGTACTCATGGAAGCTGGTACACCCCACGGACAAGTACTCCAACAAGGAGTGCCCCGACAATGCGGAGGAGTACGAGAGAGCCACTAGGTACAACTACACCAGCGAAGAGAAGTTTGCCCTGGTGGAGGTGGGTGGAGCCTCATTCTTTTTGCATTTTTGGGGGCGACACATGGGTCGTACTCAGCTAATCCGTGGTCTACATCATTGAAAAAGGCAGAATATGGTGGTTAGAGATGTGTGTATTGGCTAATTAGAGAGCTTCTGAGAACTACACTGTGTATGACTTTCAGTAGGGTTCCCACTGAAGCTGGAATTCAGTATTAGTGTGACGTTTGTCTTACTGCAGCCGATGGGTCCACTGTAGCTGGAAAAGCTAACTTTGTGCTCGCCTTTTCTCAGGTGATGGCAATGATCAAGGGCCTGCAGGTGCTGATGGGCCGCATGGAGAGCGTGTTCAACCATGCCATCCGCCACACCATATATGCTGCCCTGCAGGACTTCGCCCAGCTTACCCTTCGTGAGCCCCTGCGGCAGGCCATCAGGAAGAAGAAGAATGTGATCCAGAGGTAAGGGAGCCAGTTCGAGCCAAAAAGCACCTGACTCTGATTGGCTATTGTTTCACATTCTTGTCCTCTTCCCCCTGGCTCCAGCGTTCTCCAGGCCATCCGCAAAACCATATGTGACTGGGAGACTGGACGGGAGCCCTACAATGACCCTGCACTCCGTGGCGAGAAGGACCCCAAGGGTGGCTTTGATATTAAAGTGCCTCGCCGTGCAGTGGGGCCCTCCAGCACGCAGGTCTCTGTGCCCTCTCCTCGCCTCCACCTAGGGGTCTCTTTGGGAACTGCATCTTTTACCAGCAGTGGCTTAGGCATAGAGAGGCGTTCTATTTCAGCTGTCCTGTGGAGAGCCTCTAACATGAAGGTCATTTAGTTCCTGTGAAAAGACATCTACTCATGCTGGTGCCATGATATTCCAGTAATGAAAATGGGTCATCTGACACTGGCCATGTTGAATCATACGTGGTGGAGTTTCTGTTACAGGAAACATTGATTATCTTGGACTCGGTTCAGAGAGCTCAAGGTTCACTTAAACGTTCTTTTAGTTATCTGTGTCGATTTTACTCACCCCCCCCCCAGTTGTCGATCAGCACCACCATCAGTTCTCGTCAAGGTTAGCGCGCTGGTGAAATGCGCTGCTTTAAGAATCGCTTGGAAAGCTGAGGCTTCATGTCTAAAGAGTCAGAAATCGTGACAACATCCAGTAGCATTGTTCTATTGTCTGTCTGTTTTGGAACCTGGCCTTGCTTTATTACTTTGTCATGTTAAGGTTTATTTTTGTGCTGAAAGCATTCCCACCAGGACCAGATACATTACTATGTTTTGAATGGACTTTAATTAGTTGAGGATCTACTAAATTACAGCCAGATGATGTTGATTTTTATGTCATCCTGTCCTACCTGTTCTAACATGCCTGCCATGCCTGTTTTAAACTTTCCCTCCCTCCCCCACCCTTCCTTGTATGTGTTTTGAACTATTTCTGGTCCATACTGTGGCACAGCCCTTGCTCAAGTCTTTTGACATGGAAAAGTTAGTTTGCCTGAAGTGTTTCTGATGGTAACCATTTCTTGTCATACTTGGCGGTGAGAGAAGGTCCTCTCAGACTTTCCTGGAGCTTCTCTGCTTCTCCAGGTGTCATGTCCAGTGGAGAGAGACCCAGGTGTTCTTTCCCTGAATGTAGTGGTTTACATTCATTTTGAAATGGACTGGTATTAGGCCCACAGTTTCACTTATTCCTTCCATCTTTACTTGGGCTGTGGAGATGTAGCTCTATAGGCCTGCTGAACTGCCTCTGAAGGCCCTGTCTCCACCCAACTTCTGTCCAGCTGTATATGGTGAGAACCATGCTGGAGTCTCTCATCGCCGACAAGAGTGGTGCCAAGAAGACCCTCCGCAGCAGCCTGGAGGGACCTACCATTCTGGATATTGAGAAGTTCCACCGCGAGTCTTTCTTCTACACCCATTTACTTAATTTCAGTGGTAAGTAGCACCACTGGTTTTCTAACTTGGCCTTAAGTTTACAGCTTCTGTCTGCTTTCTCGCCCTTGTTTACCTCACGGGTAATGGTACTAAGCTCAGGTTTGACTCGTTTTCATCTTTAATTGCTGTACAAATGCGTCATGATTCATGTGGCTGCTGGTTTGAAAGATCACTGGGGGCGTGTGGGTCTGTGATAGAGGAATGCCTCCTCAGTGACGTTTCTCTGCCCCACCAGAAACACTGCAGCAATGCTGCGATCTGTCCCAGCTCTGGTTCCGGGAGTTCTTCTTGGAGCTGACCATGGGCCGCAGGATCCAGTTCCCCATTGAGATGTCCATGCCCTGGATCCTCACAGACCACATTCTGGAGACCAAAGAGGCATCCATGATGGAGTAAGGAGCTTTCAATTGGCTGCTGACGAAAGCCTTGGCTTTCTCCTTGTTAAAGAACAGTCTATACTGAGGAGTAACGTGTGGTGGCCTGGAGTAACGTGTGCCTTTCGACAGTGTGGGATGCTTTTAGACAGAGGCTTATAGGCTGTGCATTAATGACCTTCAGATAGTTGAAGGTTTTCAAGAAAGACCCTCCCTCTTCACAGGTATGTCCTTTACCCTCTGGACTTGTACAATGACAGTGCCCATTACGCCTTGACCAAGTTCAAGAAGCAGTTCCTGTATGATGAAATTGAAGCCGAGGTACTGCCCCTTCTCACGGCAGTATGGTGGATGTTCATCTGTAGCCCGTTTTCAGAACCGTGTCTGAAGGCTTGGGTGACCCATTGTCAAACACTTTGGTTTGCCCACTGAAGCGCCGTTACGCAGTGCTAACATTTATCTGTGCTGGTTTCAGGTGAACCTCTGCTTTGACCAGTTCGTCTATAAACTTGCCGACCAAATATTTGGCTACTACAAGATTCTTGCTGGAAGGTTGGTAAATTCCTTAATGGAAAAGTGATGTTAGCTGATCGGGTCTGATGGTTTTAAAGGTCTGAAGGTATAAGGAAATGTGGAGGGGTATAAACTGTAAAGGGTACGTGTAACCGTAATTACCGGTGCCTTGTGATGAGCCAGCTTAATACAGCAGTGTGCTGTAACCTGTAATGTGCCTGTGTCCCCTTGGTCGCGCCAGTCTGCTGCTGGACAAGCGCCTGCGTGCGGACTGTAAGAACCAGGGAGCCAATATCCCCTGGCCGTCTTCCAACCGCTACGAGACGCTGCTGAAGCAGAGACACGTCCAGGTAAGAGGGCTTGTGTCTGGATCGTACCTCCATGTTGATAAGCTTTCTTAGCTGGGATGAGGAGTTCTTTTCCAGGGGTCTTTGGGCCAGGCTGCCAGTAACTCTCATACTCCCCATGGAAGCAATTTTTACTGTGTTCGCCAGCGCTCTGTGTGCCGTATGTTAGTAAGGTTTCAGCGGATGAAGTGGTCCTTCAGTGTAGCTTTGCCGTAACATACCTGCACATCCAGACAGGTCTATTATGACTTGTAGGGTCTCTACAATGCATCTGACCTTTGACTTGGCGTTACAGGAGCTGATTAATTATCAGCCTTTGGTCTGCTACAACTAATCGAACTTTCTCTTATGCAGACTGCAGCTCTCCCAGAACAGCAGTAAAGCAGTGACTCCACACTTTAACCATCTGCCTCCCCTGTTTTGTCTCCCAGCTCCTGGGCCGCTCCATCGACCTTAACCGCCTGATCACTCAGCGGGTTTCTGCCGCTATGTACAAGTCCCTTGAGCTGGCCATCAGCCGCTTTGAGAGCGAGGATCTCACCTCCATCATGGTGGGTCTCACCTCTCTCGTATAGTACCTGTGAGGTTTGGACCTGGTCCACTTCATCGATACGGTCACAAAGCTGGTCATGAAAGCTGGAGCTTATTAGTATGCAAGAAGTCAGTACTGCTGCTTAGATGGTGACCTTTCTCTGAATTTTTTGTTCCATGTTGGGTGTTTTATTTATATTTGATCATGGGCAGGGAGATTGTGGCAGTTAGGTTTATCGTTTTGCCTGCGGTCTGATCTTCTGCAGGAGCTGGACGGTCTATTGGAGATCAACCGCATGACACACAAACTTCTCAGCAAATATCTCACCCTGGACAGCCTGGACGCCATGTTCCGTGAGGCCAACCACAACGTCTCGGCGCCTTACGGCCGCATCACCCTGCACGTCTTCTGGGAGCTCAACTACGACTTCCTGCCTAATTACTGCTACAACGGCTCCACCAACAGGTGTGGATGGTCTCGTTGCACTTCAGCTCCAAGAGCCATGCTGTTTGTCTCGTGTTCACTATATGATGAAGTGGGCAATTTTTAAAGAATTTGAACATTGTGGATCATGCTGTGAATCCAGCTCACGCTGTAGTAAAGCCATGAAAGAACGCTGATGGCTTGCATTTCTGCAAAAAATAGCACTTGTGACAAAAAAAAACCTGTAGTGAATGAGATTCAAGTCTGTGTGCCTCATTTCCTCCTTGTGGTGAATGCAGCAAGAAGGTGGTGCATGCATATGCTCCCTGGTGATTTTCCAGTCAGATGTGGTGTCTCCTCCCACTGGGCTTTGCCTGCTCTCACAGCGTCCCACCATGGGATGCCTCACTTCATTGGTCTTCCTGTTAAAGTTGGGCCGTGTCCTAGTGGTTTGAACCAAGAGCTCTCTTAGTGGGAGGAAAGATTGTTTTTGTAGGAGCCTAAATACGCTTAATTGACCATTGTTGAGTGTATTCTTAATTCTTTATCACCTTGGTGACGTAATGGCTAATCTGTAGATTAATATTGTTGCATTCCTTGTCATCTTGACGATGGAATCCTAGCTTTATTACTTTAATGTTTTAAAGTTATTCATTGCTGCAAAAGACAACGGCAGCCCGAGCTGTACGTGTGATACAAACGACCCACAAAAAAGGGAGTCACATGGTCGTTTGATCTTCGCCCCTCATATTCTGACTATAAAGAAATTTAAACTATTGAATTGTCTTGGATCGTCTGTGAGCGGATGGGAAGAGTGAAGCGTCAACCATACGACTACCTCAGAAGGACCTACAGTTTTAGTTTTGCTTGTCCTTAGAAATACATTTCAAGGGGGATTTTTTTTTTTTCATTTTTATTTAATTGCAACTGTGCTGTCTGTGCATTGCAGCAGGTCAGTGTTTGCTTTCAGGTTTTTCCTGGGAGCTGAGCTAATTTTGTTTTAGCTTCATTTGTTTTTTCCCTCCTCAGTCCCGAAGTACTTTGCTTCAAGCAATTTTACTGAAATCTTCATGCTGCTGTTTTTATGGAAGCGTTTCTGGGAGGGAGCTTCAAAGTCCATCGGAACCCTTTCATTTTCCTAAAAATCTGTTTCCGTAGGAACAAATTTAATCCGTTATGTCCATCATGGTTAAATTTTGCTAAGGTATTGCACCCCTCACCCTCTGTAGGTTTGTCCGCACCATCCTGCCGTTCTCTCAGGAGTTCCAGAGAGACAAGCCCCCCAATGCACAGCCGCAGTACCTGTATGGGTCAAAGGTGAGCCAAGTCACCCTCACCTTTGAACTCGCCCTCATAGAGACCCCAGGAAGCAAAACAGCCCGTTTCCTGCTCTGATAACTGTTTCATTTCACTTCCTCAGCATGTGAGAAACACGTAGCTTGTGTTGGCGTCCAATACAAACAGTGCATTTTCAGAATGCAAAGCCCAGTTTTGGTGTATTGGCGGCTAATGTGACGTGGCTGGGAGAGGTGCGACTCCTTTCTCCAGGAGCCGAGTTCAGAGTTTACCTGGGCACAGATAAGGCAGTCCGATCGCCCCGTCTCTACTGGATTTCAATTAAATGTCCCTGAAAGAAGTTCTGCAGTCTGTTTTAACCTTTATGGTTTCAACTGTTTTCATTTACTGGGATTGAAATTGACCTTGAACTGTTTGACAACATTTTGTAATTGCACAAGCAGTTTTTTGAAAGCCCCTCCCTCACCTTGAAAACTCAGTGTAGCTAGGGGCAATTTAAAATGGCGCTGTGCTGAGAGACACGGCAAACTGCTTTACCTTAAATTTGAAATTGGGTGCGTTGTTCCAAACAGACTTAGAAGCTGGTACCTGTGGTACTGAGTAAGTGCAGGGTTGTTTCTGTATCTCATTCCTCTTGAAATGAGCCGTTAGGCCTGTGGGTGGAGACGCGGTAAAACCAAAGCAGTTGGGCTTGTTTCACTTGTATTGTGGTTCCTGTACGAAGCCATGTGTCCATCCATGTATGGTGACACTTTATTGGCATCTTGCCATCCATTTTAGCAATGAGCAGTACTGTTTGACTACATTCAGTCAAGCCTGCAGTTTACGGTATAGTTTAATTGGAGTTGAGCAACTGAGAATCAGAGTCATAGGATCAGAACTCAGCTACACTTGTGTTGATATTGATATTAAATCTTAAACTGCCCAGGCCCTGAACCTAGCATACAGCAGCATTTTTGGCTTCTACCGAAACTTTGTGGGACCCCCGCACTTCAAGGCCATATGCAGGCTGCTGGGCTACCAGGGCATTGCCGTGGTGATGGAGGAGCTGCTGAAGGTGGTCAAGAGCCTGGTAAGAGACGGGATGCCCTCTGTCCATTTAATGGGACGTACAATGGTTAAAACCTTCCCTCGATGCATTAGTGCTTAGGGCATCTGTGGTGCGGGTGTGCAGATGGTATGTATTAGCTTGGGATATCTTGTAACTGCTGATCTCCATCTGTGCCCATTAGCATTTTGAACTATTGCAATTGAATTAGAGGTAGTGTCTCTCCCCCCCAAAAAATCTTCTTTTCAAAGCTCCAGGGCACCATCATGCAGTATGTCAAGACCCTAATGGAGGTGATGCCGAAAATCTGCCGCCTCCCGAGACACGAGTACGGCTCCCCGGGTAAGCCCCACCCCCCTCTACTGCTGCATCTGGCACCTGACTTTCACAGGGTATCCTACAGGGTGGTGTGATGACGTTGGGCAAAGGGCCATTTGTGTCAGGGCATGACTCCTGTTAGCCAAACTGTGAACCTTCTGATTCCCCAGGTCCACCTCCCTGTGCAGAAGTTAATTGCGTTGGTGTGCTTAGGGGTTGAATTAAATAACCGTCGTATGATAAGTGCTTCCGAGTGTTTCGCCTTTTAAGCAGACACACATTCAACGAGTGATGTGGGTCACAGCATAGTCTCTCTTACCGTTACTGGCACCAGAAAAAGAAGCAAGTACACGTTTACTAAAACCAACCTGAGATGGTATTTGGTTTGTTCTTAATGCAGCTTTCTTAGTCAGTGTGTTAAAGTTGATTTTAGGGACTCTGCCTAATTTCCTTTTCTGGTTTCAAAACACATCTTTTCAGTCTGAGTGGGTTGTGCATTCAGTCGTGTTAGTTGGTCAGCAGGTCGAGCAGCAGGTAAACAGTCTCCCTCGTAACATTCACGGTGGCGGGAAGGGCCCATGTGACGTGGCCCTGCTGTTCTGCAGGCATCCTGGAGTTCTTTCACCACCAGCTGAAGGATATCGTGGAGTATGCCGAGCTGAAGACCGTGTGCTTCCAGAACCTGCGTGAAGTGGGCAACGCTTTGCTCTTCTGCCTGCTGAGTGAGCAGAGCTTGGTGTGTACAATAATGCGGACATGGGCCTGACGTGTTGTCCTCTTTTTGAGGGACGGCCTCTTTAAATTGGTCCACATCTGCAATGAGTTGATTATTTCCCCTTTTCTGAAGAAGGCAGCATTCACTAGACCATCTCTGTTTTTGAGAATCGCTCACTTTAAATTGGTCCTTTTAGTGGTGAACTTGTTCTTCCATACCAGCTTTGTGTTGGCACGGTGACACATCTGCTTTAGTGTCCCATTGTGGCTCTGTTTACACGGTTTGTGCACTTGGATCGCCGCACATTACCAGCTGCTTCTTGGCTCCAGCCAATCAGAGCCAGGGGGATAAAGCGCGTTTTATGCACATCGCAGGCCTAAACTCCCACGAGACTCACGTTCAATCCTGCATAATTACTCTCGTTCCAGTCTCAGGAAGAGGTGTGTGACCTCCTGCATGCTGCGCCTTTCCAGAACATTTTGCCCAGGGTCCACGTGAAAGGTGTGTGTCTCAGGGCAAACCCCATGTGTGCACTTGTGTGTGGCACCATCATGTCAGTCAGTGACTCGGGTCTCTCGGTCTGCAGAGGGCGAGCGCTTAGATGCCAAGATGAAGCGGCTAGAGACCAAGTACACAGCTCTGCACCTGGTGCCGCTCATCGAGCGTCTGGGAACCCCACAGGTGCCACTTCCCCCTGCACGGATATGGTTGCATTGTTGGGCTTCTGCTCCAGGGGTCCTGGCATAATAGTCTCTGGGGAAATGTGACCTAATGTTGTATGTTTCACAGTCCTGCTAGGACTGCCAGTGAGGATGATAGGTGCTCGGTTAATTTATTCTGGGTATCAGTCCTGGTGGGGGAAGAAACTATGCTCAGTTTCTCAGCTGTTACCCCCTTACCCCCGTCTAGCAAATCGCCATAGCAAGAGAGGGTGACCTGTTGACCAAGGAGCGCCTCTGCTGCGGCCTGTCTATGTTCGAGGTCATCCTGAACCGTGTGCGCGGCTTCCTGGACGACCCCATCTGGCGAGGGCCACTGCCTAGCAACGGTGTGATGCATGTGGACGAGTGCGTAGAGTTCCACCGCCTGTGGAGTGCCATGCAGTTCGTCTACTGCATTCCCGTGGGAACCAACGAGTTCACGGTCGAGTGAGTGGTGATGATGTGTATTTATGGATACATAATCTTATCAAAAATCTAGCCTAAGGTTATATCCATGAGTGTGGGCCCTTATTTCTCCTGGAAATTATTGGTGGTGGTAGCAGGCCGGTGCTTCTGAAACCAGGCTAACGTCTCGCCCTCCTCGCTGGCAGGCAGTGCTTCGGGGACGGGCTGCACTGGGCCGGCTGCATGATCATCACCCTGCTGGGCCAGCAGAGGCGTTTTGACATCCTGGACTTCAGTTACCACCTGCTGAAGGTTCAGAAACACGACGGCAAGGACGAGATCATCAAGAGTGTGGTGAGTCTGTCGCGGCTGTGCCTGGCTTCCTGTAGGTTGGCAGTATGTCTGAATATCACTTCCCTCGCCCTTTGCCTGATCCATAGCCACTGAAGAAGATGGTGGAGCGCATTCGTAAATTCCAGATCCTGAATGATGAGATCTTTGCCATCCTCAACAAGTACCTGAAATCAGGAGATGGAGAGAATCTGCCAGTGGAGCACGTCCGCTGCTTCCAGCCCCCCATCCACCAATCACTGGCTAGCAACTGAGCTTCTAGTGTTATGGATGTCCAATGAGGGTCAGTGCCAGGAGATTCTACAGTGTGACCAGGGGGTGGGACTCTAGCCTGCTCTTGAGACTCCCACTCCCAGGATTTGGTTAATTGGTGGGTCTGTCAGGAACTGAATTCTACACCTGCAGGCTCTCTGGAGCAGCACCACAACACAGGCAGACTGAGCTGCCAAATGCTGTAAACAAATCAGCTGAAACATGATCCACTCTAGTTTTCCAGTGGTTTCGTAAACTCGTGTGCCTTAGGGGGGGAGCCTACTAGCAACTACAATGCGTTTTTTTTTTGTTTTTTTTTTTTTTAAATTTGAATACTACCATACTTTATAAAAAATTTTTGATATGGAGAAGTGTGGTCAGAGATGCTAGGTGAATGTGATGGTTTTTATAAAATGCTTAAGGATTAGTGAGCATTTGATATAGTTACCAGGAGAGCATTTTAATACCAACAGGAAGCTTGCATGCACTCATCACGTCTTAAGTAATCTGGTACGTAACCACGTCGTCTTCCATTGTTAATCATTTATTGCTTTTGACTTTTATACTTTAAACTATTGTAATCTCATTTTGAGTTGAATAAATTAACATGTAACCAACGTGTTCCACTTAACCTCCTAAGACCCAGGGGAAAAAAAAAAAATTCAGGATTTTTTTTTTTTTTTTATATATAAACTGCTGCGATAGTAAAACACACTGCAAAGAAAAAAACATTTAAACATTGTTCAAATTTGACGTCCGCTGTAGTGGACAACTGAACGTCATTGTTCTTAAATGTGGTACATTTGAAAGCTGAGAATGTAATGTGTTTTCATGTTCAATCTCCATTTGTTTTTTCATCTTAACCATTTTAACATTCCACTTTTCCCCCTTTAGTAATTTCTTCATTCAACATTTCATTGCTTTATGAAACATCATCAACATTCTGACTTTTTAGAGACGTAGAGGACAGTGTTGCATTTTGTGAGATGCATAAAGGCCTAGCTTTTACATCCAGGCATTCTGCACCTGAAAGCATTCTGTGTTCATCACTTGTGGCAAATGTATTTCACCATATTTCCTTATACTTTTGTCTGGGTGGGGCTTCCATTTCTTCATTTCTGGAGGGAATTATTTGGCACTGGACCCACTGTCATCCCGTTAACATGACTGCCTGACATTAGTTCTTTAGCCAGGAGTTTGAACTGCGGGTATTGGAAGGTTTTCTTTTGCTGGTTGTTGTAAGGCCTGCATCTCTTGTTGGTATTGAATCCATGAGTGATGGGTAAATCAGTGAAGCATGGTACAAAAGGTCCTCCTCTTGGTGCAGCTGGACATCCTCTAATAAGTCAACAGGTGAACACACATCAATCCCCCCATTGCTTTTTTTTTTTTTTCCTTTCCTTGACCATCTGAGACAGGTGGGTGGTCGATGCCATTTATAATGGACTTGTCCACCCACTTGGTAACAGCAATTGCGTGAGGCCTTTGTACGATCATGACTGATGAGCCTATTCCTTTCTACTTGAGAACCTTGCCACCAGTGAGGTAGTACTCCTTTGGAATTTGAGTCCTCTGAATTGTTCCTGTTGCGGGCCCTTTCTAGAAGAGTTTCGGTCTGTGAAAGGAACAATTTGTTCAGGTGAGACCTTTGCTGACCTGGGTAGGCTGAGGCAACCTTGAAGTACTCTCTTCACAAATGGTCTTAGTTTTCAAAGCAGATCCTGTCTGCTCTTCTGGCACATCTAGATCCTTGACCACTTGCAGGGAAGATATTGTAATAATGATCCCATGTCATGGAATTGGCTATTAGACACTTGTTGGGGCAGCCATGTACATTTGGTCAGTAATCATGGATTAATTGCTCATCACCATACTGCTGCCAGTACTAGCGTGGGCTCCAGGCTATAGGGTTTAGGGCAGCATTGACTGATGTAATTCCATGTTCTTCAAAGAAAGGCATGAACCTTATGCCAAAACATTTTACCACCCTTACCATGCTATAAAAGTCACTTGAAGGGATGGTTCATTTGGGAACACTTCCATTTAGTTTTACATGGTTTTATTAGGTTAAAAAATGTTGGGACTGCCCAGATGTGTCTTAAATGTTTTTGCAGTGATTGAAACCTCAAAATCCTACATGTTGGTCTTCTCAATAGATGACAATACACCTCATCCAGTGCCACCTCTTCTGGGTTCTCCTGATCTGAATTTTCACCTATTTCATTCTCTGACAGATCTAAGTCAGTCTCCCTCTACAATTCTAAGAATCCATTCTACCTCTGTCATAGACTGTACTTGCTATTTTTGCTTCACAGCCCAAAGTCTTGATGTCCACTCCAGAAGACGTTCATAAGTGATTTTTCCACATCAAAATACATAAGCTCTGCTCTGAAAAGTCAAATTATCCTGAAATGTTTACTTGCTAGCAACAATCCAACTATAGCCCCACTCTCCCATAGAAGGAATGTGTGCAAAACCTACAGGGTGCATTTCAAAATCCCACTTGGACTGGCTTTGTTCAAGTTAAAGCATCTTTTTAATTCGTAGAAAGATCTCGGTGCATTGTAAATACAGATCTCTATACGGCACATAAGAAACTCATTTTAAAAATATCAGAAAGGATATTTACACCACTACATGGAAATGAAGTATCCCTAAACCATGTAGTCAACAAAAAACACCATAAGGCAAATGAGAACCATCAGTACAATCCAGCAGTCCACTGTTGTGGGATTGTCTGATATTTTTGATTCTGCATGTATAAAAACAACAACCATTTGTTAGTGCAAAGGTCCACCAATCATAGGAATTCACCCCTCTAGTCACCCTACAAGGGGACCATGGAGCCATTCCTCCTGGAGACGCTTTCAAACTGGAGACCCGCCTCCCGGTTGTCCACATCAACAGCCACAAAATTGTTGAGAAGTTCGTATGAGACATGCGTCGCCAGCCCATTGGCCACTGGCGGGGCCCGTTCCTCTTTGTGGATGGAGACAGCCAGACTGGCCAAGCTGATGTTGACATCTTTGAAGGCATGGAGAAGGAAGATCCCCACGATGATGGTAGCGAAGCCGCTAAGGGTGCCAATGATGTTGCTAGCACTCATGTTCTGCCACTCTTTGAAGAGGATGATGGAGCAGGTAAGCACTGACGTGGTGAAGAACACGTAGTAAATGGGCGTTACCAGGGAGGTGTTGAAGATGTCCAGCGCCTTGTTCAGGTAGTTGATCTGCGTGCTCACGCAGGTGATGAGGCTGAGCAAAAGGACCCAGGAAATAGGGTTCCTGATCACCTGCTCTCCTGCAAACAGCTCCTTTATAGCGATACCCAGGCCTTTCACACAGGACACTGAAAGAGCTCCAATCACAGAGCAGATCGTGATATAGACCAAGATGTTGACCTGCCCGTGTCGAGGTCCCACGACAAAGATCAATATGAGTGCTACGATGACCACGAATGTTGCAAACACGACAAACCCTGAGGAGAAAATGAAGGTATTAACTGGATTCCACTCATTTTAAGATCCCACTCTAACCTCAAGTTAGCCATTAAACAGTGGTTTTTCCCATCACTGTTACCACACCCCCTCATCTGTTCAATGAAGGCCCTCTTACCTGGGTCAACCAGTTTGATAGCCATGTCCTTCAGGCTGTCAATCTCCTCCTCCTGAGGGGCATGGATCACCATGATGGTGGATCCCAGGATGCTCAGCAGACAGCCCAGCTTCCCATGTAGGTTCAGCCTTTCTGACAGGAAGTAGGAGGAGAGAACGGCGCTGGAAGGCAGACAGTGGTCATCAAACCTCTTATAAATCCTGAGACTGATAGCTTCTAACTTGTCACCATCAAAGACGAAGAAGCTTACCTCACGAGAACACTCAGTGCTCCCAGAGGAGTGACAAGAGTAGCTGGGGCAAATGCATAAGCTGCAAAATTGGCAGCTTCACCTATTCCCACTGTATTAAAAAAAAAAAAAGCTTTTACACACAGTACATAAAGGGGAGGGGGGACCCAACCTTCTGTTACTCAAAGTGGCTCATGTGTAGTACCTCTCTGACATGTCCGAGGAGTGAGTCACTTACTTGACAGCAACCCAGCCCACCACAACCACTCTTTCAGATACGCGTGTCCTCCCTGGCCTGTGAAAGAAACAGGTGGTGATTCACACACGCTTTGCACCTCTGCTTCTAGAGCGCCAATGACAGTTTAAGCAAGAACATGAACGTTTACATGCATTTTGAAATATTTCATACTCCAGAAGATAATGGACAAATCTCACCAACATCCACTCAAAAACAATAGTTCACAGATTGACAGTGTGGGGCGCAGCAGTAGTAGTGTAAAAAGAAATGACAATATATTATCCTGTCTAGATATTGACTAAGAAATGATCTAGATAAGGGTATTTCTACCACTGATATAAAATACCCGAGAGCAGGGACAAATGTGACTGGATTTGTTTTCACTGTACTTTCCTGAACCCTTTATCGAGTGAGATGGCATGAGCGGCCTGTATAGTAAGTGTGTATGTGTAACAATGCTGCCTCACAGGCTTGCTCTAACATGGTGTCACTTTGGGGAAGCAGCAAAATGTTTATTGTTCAAAAAGGAAAAAAAAAAAAAAAAAAAAAATAGAAATGACTTTTATGGTTAAACCATGTGGTTTGACTGACTTTACATACAGAAAAACATCAGAATCAGAATATCTTTATTGTCATTGTAACGAGTACAACGAAATTAAGTGCAGTCCCTGTGTCAGAGAGATTTATACAGGAAAATAAATGAGAAACGAGTTTCATACGAGTTTCAGCACACCCACCATTACGCTCGTTTGGTGTCTTGTTGCTAAGCTTGTCCATAACCCACAAAAAAAATTAGAAAAATGAGAAAAGAAAGAAAGATGGAGTACCTGCCCGCATGGAACCCTTCCGAGCCAGGCTAAGAAGGCCTTTTTTCTTCAAGATGAAACTGCCCCCAATGAAGATGCTGGAGCTGATAGCCAGACCCAGCCCGATGTAGAAGTCGTATTTCCCCCGGTCCTGCCTCATAGTCATGGTGGAGTTGCTGTCACAGGCTGTCACATTTAAGTCCCTGCAGTGGAGGTGCAGGCCAGGGGTGTCAGAACCTGGGAAGGGGCATCATAGCATCAAACTGAGGACTCTAACACAGTGCTACTCTGAGCTTGTGAGAAGGTTGTAGACGTGATGAGAGGCATAAACACCAAGGCCTCTGCATTAGCACATAGAGCCAGTGGTGTAATATCTCACTGTCTTCGCTCCCTAAGTCTGGTATGTGCTCTGCTCTCCGGGGCTCATCAGCCATGCCCTACCTACAGCTGGAAGGCAAACGATGTGGTTGTAAGGTTTCAGGAAGTACAGTACACCTGGCTTGTGGCTGTCTGATGTTTCGGAACATCTCCGTGCAGCTCAAAGTAAAACAGCACAACATAACCAACCTGCACATACAGCACATTAAGATAGTTCTACTAACGTGATGCTCTATTATATAGACTGAGTGTCTGGAACACATTTACATTGTGACAAAAAAAAAAATACTGATTTATAATGTTAGCAGGTTCTCAAAACCTTTTTCATGGCAAGGCCCCTCAAGAGGCTTGCGTTAGGCTGAGGACCCCCTACCTACCACCATCCAAAAAAATAACATCCCACGTCTATAATAAACTGCTATACAGAGGTAATAGCAAAGTATGTATGCAACCAAACTACATAAAACAAGGCACTTTTGCTATGGAAAAACACAAACGGCTCATAATAAAACCTGAAAGAAAAAAATAAAACTCACCCTAGGTCTAACGAGACTTTCGGGGTTGTTAAACTTTCCTGCAGGTCAGTCTTATTCTCCGCTCACGTTCCCAGCTCCCGGTGACAGACCGGAACGTTCGTGTAGCTCGCGCCGCTAGAACCCACACCGTGGAACGACGCGGAGACGGCTTTTCTTCGGAACGTTCGTGTAGCTCGCGCCGCCAGAACCCACACCACGGAACGCGGAGACGACTTTTCTTCGGAACGTTCCCTCTGAAAGACGGTCCATCATAGCGCGCCTTACTACGCCTTTGCCTGCTGTGACCCGCTTTATCGCCAGCAGCATTCGAGAAACTGGCAGGCACACTAACGAAGTGACGATATGACTGGAACACAAGGTCAACGCTGACCACGGCTGTTATTTACAAGTTTATATACCACGAAACCGTATCATTTTCACCGTCCCCCGCTTTAATCCAGCCTAGGCGCCGTAACCAGACTTCCAGCCACAGGCTCTCCCGCTAGCCTGCCGTCCGTACTTGCCGACGGTACCCCGACTCAACTGCCCACGCCGTCCTTGGAAATTCGAGCCGCCGGTACCGGCGGAATTAGCGCTCCGGGGCGGCACGGGGATGCCCCGGCGAGCAGCAGCTGGCGGGCTAACGTTAGACGGACCGCCTGGCGCTGACCCTCCGGCCCCAGCGCCGCGGCCCGCCCGTTTAGCGGCGCCTCCGCACCGGCCCGAAGGGGCAGCGCGGCGGATCCCCAGGTGGCTGTAGGAAACGGCATGACGTACGCTTTAATTATGCTTCTCAAACCAGAACTGCTGCCAGATAGTAGTCAGAACGAGCCGGTCCGGGCTGAACTCGGCGTACCTGTTCCGTGGTTCGCGGGGGCCGAGCTAAGAGACACGGTCAGCCGGTCAGGCGGCTTGCCATCTTCTTCCCGATCCACTTCTGGGACTGGCGGTTTACCCCGCCTCCCCCCGTCGGGCACGCGCCGCGCGTCACACGACGCGAGTGGGCGTGCTCGCTTCCGCACGCTGCGTCATACTCGCCCAATAAACGGCTTCCTTAACCTTCGCTTTCTAATGTAATTTAATACAGTGCTGTCGAGCTACAAATATATCACAACACTGAATTATGTACCTCTCAGTCCCGTTCTGGCACAATGAATGAAATGACTGTTGTGATATTTGTGCCAAATCACTATGAGGTTGAGGTCCAAAAATTGAGCAAGTCATTGAGAACTTTGTTCCATACTGTAAGTCACTCACGATAACGTCTCCTGTGGAACATTGTTACTGGGGTAAGGAGCACTACATCATGGGATGCCACTGATTGGTCAGGGTGATCATCACGCTGCATTAACTCTGATCCTTGAATTAAAGGAATGGATCTGACTCGTACCAATTACTTAGCTGCCTGAATCATTTTCACCCAAGAACAAGGGTCAGGATGTGAAGCACCCTGGCTGTGCCAAGGACCAGCATATACACAGAACTTTTCATCAACAATATACTGAAACTTTGACAAACCATGTTACACTCCCCCTTCAATGCTCAGTATGGTTAAGGATATCAAATCCAAATATTATTGTTTCATGTACCTGGCAGGGCTGGGATGTACCATGTAGCAAGGTATACAAACTTCATTTCCCAGGTAAAATATTCAGGTGTGAGTGAATAAAACAACTAAAATATGCTTCGAATAAAGACACGAGACAAATAAGTAGAAGATAAAACATCAGAGCTTCTGGAACCTGCAAAAGAATCATTGACAGTAGTTCTACTCCATTCGCCTGAGACCCGTTGTGAAGTTCGGATGCACACCGTACCAGTGAACCTCACTTTGTGGATACAGAAAGTGCACAAGCACATAGTGTGGCTTCTTGATGTTTTCCTGTCTGGACAAACACCCCCACCTGATGGCTCTTTAGGCCTAGAAATTTTAGTTCAGGGTTATTTTTGTCCCTGGGCTGTGACCTCTGTCACAGTATCATAATGTGTTAGTGTTATCCAAACATTTTATCACAGGATCTCTTGCTGAACAGACATCAGTCATTAAGAGACTGCTCAAAGTAATTAAATTCTCCAACCCCAACCATGGGGGTGGCATGTCTGCCTCACAGCAAGCATGTTCTGGGTTTGATTCTTGGCTGAAGACTTTCTGTGTGGAGTTTGCGTGGTCTCCCTGGGCTGCATGGGTTTCCTCCCACAGACCAAAGACATGTTCTAGGCTAATTAGCTACACTGCAAAATTGCCCATCATGTGTGAGTGTTGGGCTAGTAACCCATCCTCAAAAAAAAAAAAAATTGCTACAGAAACAGCACCCTGTATGGCATGGGAGGCTCTGAGAGAGCAACCACCAATCATGTTTGCTCAAAAAACATTTCTTATTCAATTAGACCACATACAATGCACCACTGTGTACATTATTCTTGACAGGCCAGATAGAAATGCAGAAGGGTGCATACCATATCACATTACTTTGCACTGTCTACAAGCATGTCATAAACTTCCCTTTATTTCCCCACCAGAATTTGACAGCAAACTTTAATACAGTGTTTATTTCACTTGTACTTTTTGTCTTAAAACTGTAAACAGACAACAGAAGAAAAATGAAGTCACCCAAGGCTTCTCCGGGTCTTTTGAACATGTTTAGGATATCTATAAATTATTCACATGAATCAAGAGATGTTGTCATTCAGCCATATGATTGACGTATGACTATTAAGTTAACACTAGTATAAAAAAAAACAAGGACCACAACACTTTAATAGACATTCTGGTAGTTTCTGGTGTTAAACTAGTAGTTTTCAGGTGTTAATACTAGCAAAAACTAATAAAAAACATCAAAAACATGACATTGACATTTTAAGAAACTTACCAAGTTCATACATCATGAAAAACAATTGACAGCACTGATGAAATCGAATGGAAGAGACGGAGGAGAATCTGTGTAAAAACAGACCGGATGTACACCCTTCACTACAAGATGTCAGGAGATATGCTGCTTCTTCCCCATGTTGTGACACAACCAACCTCGCACTCGATCAACCAACCAACCAACCTCGCACTCGATCAACCAACCAACCAACCTCGCACTTATTTTTCCTTGGCATAGCATTTCTGAGCACAGTCCATTTTTTAAACAGGTAGAGCGATTTCACCTCCAGGTTGTCGAAAAACTGCTGCTGTTTCCCATTTATACGGCAGATCAGAGTAGTTTTGTTTCTTAATTCCTGACCTACAACATGTCATAGGATTAAGGAAGCTCAACAAGAGGAAAATTTCCTCAAAGGAAAAAAATGTGGTCGGCTCACGTTCCACTATAGATTTGACAGATGCCATAGGCAACTCTTTGCATATGAAATTACATTCAATAATGCACCTGAATGGATGTTTTTTTGTCAAAATTAACAGAAATATTAGGTTTTTTTTTTCAAGGCTCCCCATTCTGTGCATTTTCTTAAAAGCCTTCCAAACAAAGTAGTAGTAGTAAACAAATAAATAGTTAGTACTTCAGTTTGACTCCATTTTTTTCTGATCACCTGGAATGCATATTAAAAACTTTTCAAAGAAAACCATTCTAAGTTAAATAACTAAAATACAAGTTATATCAATATAGATACTTTGTGTTAGAATTTCAGAAATTACCTGTGATGTTCAGAGGCAAACAAACAGGAAGTTAAAATTGGAAGTCAAATCGGTCTGGAAATGCCTGTCAGTTGTCTTTGGCTTTGGCCGATCTCCAGGTGAAAGGTGTTTCCTGGGAGGTACGAAGCAAGAAAACACCTACAGAGACAGTGGTGAGGCCACAGAGCACTCCCAGGCAGTCCACTGCACCCAAGGCTGTCCATTCATTGAAGACCACAGCCGATGCCAGGATGGCAGAGGAGGTGAACACCACGTAGTATATGGCTTCAAACACGTTGGAGCTAAAGTTCTCCAGGGCTTTATTGATGTATATGAACTGAAGGAGGATGCTGACAGCAAGTGTTCCCAGGAGACTCAGGAAGAGACAGAGTGCTCCACTGCTGGAAGACCCACCTGCAAAGGCGTCTTGGGCGACCAAGCCCAGCCCTTTACTACTGGGCACGGTGAAGCTTCCCAGCAGGGAGCAAATGGAAACGTACACCATGATGTTTGAGGAGCCGTGAAGTGGGGCCACCCATACGATCAGCACGACCAAGACCAGCAGAAGCAAGGAGATGTATGCCAAGAGAACTGCACAGAGGGAAAGACCTTCCTCTTACCTTTCCGGAAATAACAATGTATCAGAGACCTTAAATGGCTTTCTCTAGCCACTAACACTCGTGTGATATGATGGAAATATATAAAGCAGATCAATAAACAACAACACAAACTTTGATATGGCAAATAATAAAACCAGAAGGTAAAAGAGAGTCCATTTTACCACAAAGGGCAGTAATGCCACACATACCGGGATCTCCCAGCCTGTCCTCCAACAGCACTCTGGAGCTCACGTTTTCCAACTTCGGAGCGTGGATGATGAGCACCACAGATCCCACGAAGCACAGAATGCAGCCCAGCTTCCCCAGGACGCTCAGATGCTCCCGCAGCACGCAGGAGGCCAGCAGAGCCCTGCCCAACACGGAGAGCATCATCACCCAGACGGGCCGCATAGTGAGACAGCGATAGCAAAATGAGATGTGTCACGGGTAGGGCCAAATTGCAAAGTAATGGCAAATTAGCTGGTGAGTCTGTCAGACCAAGCTGAAATTTCTAAACTGAAGGGTGTGTCATAATCAGATCCCAGAACAGCAGGTATTCAATGTATGGGATTAACAAGGGCCGACAATTTGGAGGGCACTGTCACCCTACCAGGGCCCTGTCACCCTACCAGGGCCCAAGGCTTCTGAGTTAGGGTCACTGTGGTTTGGTTGAATTAGTGGGAACTGAAATGTATGGCTAGACCACAGTCATATCTTAAATGTCCATCTGCTGCAAAGAATACCCATGCAAAAATACCTACAAAAAATCCACCACCGCAAAACCCCCTGATGGGCTTGTGCAGCATTCGTTAATAAAAATAAACATACGAGCCAATAAAGGAAATACTTGACTACTCAGTTCTCTCGTTCTTCAGTGTGATGGGATGGCCTTGATGGGGCGTCACGTACACGTTATACCGAATTATAACAGCGTGCTGAAGTAGGACGCTGCCTACGATGCAACTCCGACACACATTTATCAAAACTCACCCGAACAGCACACCGAGAGCTCCCAGAGGTGTAACCAGGGCAGCGGGGGCAGCGTTGTACGCCAGGAAATTTCCTACCTGACCCACAATCACTGTGTGATTTAACAAATGACACATGTGGAAATGCTACTGTTTGGCATTTTACACATATTCATTTCAGTTAAGCACATATTATGTGAGAGCTGCATGATTAATATGACTGGAAACGTCACTCAGTCGGAATGACGACTATATTGAAATATGTGAAATATGCTGTTTGTTCCGGCTTGGCGCTCTCTACTTACTACACAGCGTACCGCTCCACCAAACACAGTCTGTCACATAGGACCCCCCTGGAAAAGCGTGCAGAACCAAATTCGTGTTTAGAGTGAAGTCTCCCCAAACCGCCGGCGGTATGCGAAGTAACGCAAATAGCAGCTAAGCTGTAAAACCCTTCGGCCCCGTGAACAGCTGGTCAGTGGTATTTTTAAATAGCTGCATCAAATTCAATCAAGTGGATTTCCTTTAATGATACCGATACCTCGTTTTCGGGAGCGCAAGATTCCCTTCTTTTGGAGGACAAACGTCGATCCATTTATGAAACTGGACACTACAGCGATGGCAACACCAGCGGGCAGTGAGGAAGCTTCAGCCACCTCTGAAGTCATTTTAACTTTCGCCCACAGTTTCTGACAAACCAGCTTATGCGTTGCTAAGTGTACACATAACTCAGGAGCAACACTGGTCCCACAAAAAGAACACCAAACGGTGAATGTCCCCCGTTCAACAGTCAGTAACATACACCGTTTCAACAAACGTAACGATGACACCGACTGATCCCCACGCGCAGATGACCGGAAGTGACATTGCTACAGGGGCGCCCTCTTTTGGCGACCGGTGGAAAATACGCCCACCCTGAACCATTTTTATTTTTCCATTCTAGTATGTCATGACTGTACAGGTGCAAAGCCTATTTGAACGGTTATACAACCTCTTAATAACAGCAAATATTAACAACATAAATAACCCAAACCCTACATGGCAAATAATGTATTCCTCTCACGCTAAAACAAACTTTTTATTTATTTATCATACGATTTTCCTCTGCTGTTGCCGAGACGCCTCCCAAATGTGCGCCAAATAATAGTTACTGCGGTTTTGAGAGTTACATTATTCATTCGCTGCACCTGCATTTACATAGACGCTAATCTATGCATAAACAGATAACGCAGGTAGTGGACTTTCTACAAGTATTCAAGGGCTCACGTCCAGAATGATTCAGTAATACCATTTGTTTGTAAAATCATGCCAGAATTGTTTCTTTGACTATTTTTAAAATCACTTTATCTGTTAGTATATATAAACTCGATCATGTGTTCCGCAGACAAACTGCTGTGCCCTTAGGTCTGTCTGTCAGGACTTAAGTTGCTTTGCTGTACCACATTTACCGCATTTCTGTTTTCGTCTGCTGTCTTTATCTGTTCAGATATTTTGCGGGAGTATTAACCCAGTTCTGTCAGCAAGCTCACTTTCACATTCTTTTTGATCCCGGGATTATTAAAGATACCCCAACATACACCCACCATCGAAAGCTGAAACAGCCCATCCCTGGTTTATTCCATTAGGTTCCTGTGATATTTTGTGTAACCATAGCTACTCGGTATACCTTACAGGTCACACTTGAACTTAGAAAGGAACAACAAGGACTGGAGCGCATTTTCACGGATGTATAATATCGATGATCATCACTATATGAAGCCCTCGGTGAGGGGAAGCGAGAATTTGTGCAACGTTTTTAAATATTAAAATTCAATAGCCATTTTGTCTCCGCATCCACCGTTACGTCCCCTTTAAATTTATGCCCACCCCCTCACGCTGCGTCTGCCCTTCTCTTCGCTAGGCCGTAGTCCCGCCTACAAGACACCGTTCGCTGTGATCGGTGTCCGTTTCTTCCACCCGTTGGTCGGTTTGCCTGTCAATCATAATCCAACATGGACGGTATTAGACTGCTGCAGAGCCGATAACTGGGCTGAGGGGACAGAAATAGAATAAGCCGAAGCGAACGGGTGAGAGCAACGCTGTCTTATTTCATTTTATACCGATTATCGTTTTAAATTACAGCGTTTTTGTCGCTGAGAGAGATCTTAACGTTAGAGGAGTTGTTTTGCGGAGCTTATCGTAATTAAAAAGCCTAGCCTGTGTATTACGGTGTCCTAGGTGGCTAGCAGTCGGCTTCCAGACGGCAGCCGAGGTGCCGGCCAGCGGCTTGCTAACGGGAGGACGGTCATTCCTGGCGTGAACGCGGATATCTCTCGTTAAGCCGGATGTTCGAGTCGAATTTTCATCTTTACGTGTCTGGTTAACGGGGTCGTGACTTTGGGCCATCGTAAGCGGCGGCACGGCTGCGCCGCCTCGGCCCTCCGGGGCCAGGTAGAGTCCTGTGCAGCTCGGTGTCTTCGTCTTAGTTTTACTCGTGTTCTCCCGAAGGCGGCCGCCCTTTACACCGCGGTGGAGGTCGGTTTACGGGGTTTGTGACCGTAACCTTCGGCGAGCGTCGCCTGCTCGAGCGTCTCACGCGCCAGGAGTGACTGGTCACCCGTCGTTATTGTGATTGTTAATGTTCCTTGTCCTTCTAGGTTTGGCTGCTGTTGCAGTCGGGAGAGAAGAGGAATATGCCTTCTCCATCCTTCTCCCTGGATGCCCAGCTGAGGTTTCACAATAAATGGCTGAAGATAGATTTGCAGGTTAGCAGATGACTATCCTACAACCCCCCCCCCCCCCAAGATTATTTCATGTGCCTTACTGAAGACATGGGATGTGTGCAATTTTATGGGTTGTTTATTGTTTTGTTATGGCTCACAACTGGACCACAGTGCTTCACTGCTAACAGACCCCCGGTATCTGCTGGCTGTGACGTGCGTTTTGAAAAGGCACTATCACCTGAACCCTTTTTGAAGGTGTCGACGCCTGTTTAGACGTAGCTCTGGGTACGGTCTATACCTACAGAACATGCAGCGTTCCAAACCCTGTAGCTGTATTTAAACATTTGACTTGCCGTGGGCAGGTGAGAGCCCAAACTGTCATGTCTTATCCATCTGCTGGACTGCTTGGAGCCTAATTCAGTTTTTTCTGTGCCTTCACTGAATGATTAAGTGGGTTGAATATGACAGCTTTTGTAAACTTTTTTTTTTTTTCTGACATGCTGCAGGCATCAGGCAAACTCAATCGGTCACAAGCTTTTACCATGGAAACGAGAGGAATGTACCTTACTGAGCTGCCAATCAAAGTTTAATGATGGGAGGGCTAGCTGCTGGAACTTAAGTTAATATCTGGCAGTTTTAAGACCTAAATCAGTGTTGGTGTTTGTTGGAAGAATCATACTTTCAAGTTGTGTACATGTCCATAATTCTGTTGATTTTTCTTTTGCTTTCTTTGTTTTTGTTTCAGTTTAGAATGAATGATGCACACAGCTTATTATGAACAGTGGTGCGTGAGACCTGCTTAATCATAGATGAGGAACCAGTAATGATACTAGAGTGTTAGGGGTGATTTTAGAACATTAAGAGTCTGAGCCATTCATGCCAGTGAATCTTAAGGTATTCCAAAAATTATTTGATTTTATTCTAAATTAGTCTGGTTCCCTGATGTTCATGTTCTGAGGGATTCTGTGGGGGGGGGGTAGTTATGTGTAGTTCTCTGTCTAGTGATCCTTGCTTAATCTTAGGTCTCCAGAGTTCCAAGTTCAACAAAAGAAATCTAAAAAAACAGTCCTTCCGGTGCTGAGCAGATAAGTAGTGGGTTTTCAGTACTGTGGACAGCTCTAGAGCCAGCTTAAGCTGTCATTTTGGCGTCTTAGTGTCGCTCGGTGTTTGTGTGAATTTAGAATCTTCCCATCTTTCCCTAGCAAGGCCACTGCTTTCTGTTTACTAAACACCAGTGAGGGCTTCTCAGTCTCTGGTCAGCTGTTTAGATGTAGGCTGACGAGTGGAACATCGTGTGCCAGCGCTTTCGAGACTTGTGACCTGCTATTGGTGAAAGACCCTGAAATGCTCTTGTAGCCATAATTAGACGGCTCTTAATGAAAGTTCATCGCACTGCTTGGTTTACAGGTGTAGCATGTCGGGTGTCAATAACATGGCAAATTAAATATGACATTTGAAGCCTGAGTTTTTGAAAGCATATTCATGGTTGGCAGTCAGTAATCATTGCCCTACTTTATGTGGGTAGTAATGTATCACTGTAAATAAACTAAATTAACTTGTCATGCTGTTTTAATTAGGCCAGTTGACAGGATCTTGTTGGAACTTCAATCCGATGCTTTTACTAAGAAATTGTTTTTTCTGTATTTGTGCATTAATGCAATCTGTAAACAGTAATGTGTGCTTTGGTGTTGATAGCTGTTCTACTTAATTCAGGACTTTAAAGTAATTCTTTGTTTTTGGTGGAAAAAGACTTTCCGTATGCAGTCTTACTGGAAGGTAACTGTGTTCCTGAATCCCAGAATGTGGTTAGATTTGGGGTGGGGGGGCTGTGTCACCGTTACTTGTGGGGAGCGGATAAAGGGGTGTGGTCCACACTCCTCACTCACTAGCGTGATGTGTCCTGCCCTGGACTCACAACTGTCGCTGGCTTTCAGCGTGCCTTCTCCCCAGAGGGCCTAAGCGAGATGTGGAACGAGATGGTGAAGGATGAAGAGATCACACGCAGCGGCGAGGAAGCCACACACCTGGGTGAGCGTGAGTGCCCCCAGGAGGTGGGCAGCATTCGTACAGCAGACGGCACTCCTTAGATCTGGCCTTAGGGATTAGGGCACCGTTTCCCAAACACCTCCAAAAAAAAAAGGGGGGGGGGCAAAAAAGGATTGTGGTTAATTAATCATGGACAGGAATGACTGTTTTAAGTCTCTTTAGGGGGTATGGTTCAAACGTATAGTTTAGCGGAAGACTATAAAGAGAAGCTTTGTATTTGAACAAAGCAAACATTTGAAATGTTTGGTACATAAAGGTCAGGGGAGGATGTGTGTGATGCCCTCACAGTGAACAGTTTTTCCTGTCTCAGTTGACGTATTAGATATCTTGATATATTATGAGATGCTTGATGCGAGTCTCTCTGTGTTCCTCACAGAAGACTGCTCAGACTGCTTTGGGGGTCAGAAGAAGGACGAATCCAATGACAAAGAAAAAAAGGAGGAAGAGGAGGCGTCTGCGTCAGTCCACCACTCCATCATTGAGACTTGGGACTGGGGGACGCAGCCAGGTGGGTCTGCTGCTTCTCTGTCCCAGAATGCACCGTAAACAGCTTGACTGTGTGGCCGGTGCTCCGTTGCTTGGGTGGTATATGTGTCTTGGTGGAAATCATAGTGGTCCTGACTGACGGACAGCTCATTTCTGGAGAAGTGTGTGCTCATGTTCTGTATTATCAGGCATTACATGCTGTGTCTGTTGCACAGAGCAGTCCTGTGCTGCGTTTTGTATTTGCATTTAATTTTGTTTTCACTTTTTTAATCAGCACTGAAGCAGCCTTCACTGTTAAACTGGAATATTTCTTTTTGTTTAAGCTGAATTTTGGAAATTATTTCAGGTGCACCAGGCTTTAGCAGAAAGAATATTCCAGCTGTGTCTCTGGCACAGCAGCACTGATCACATGGTCCTCTCTGAATTCACGGCCGTGTCATCACACTTCACTTCTTTCACTGACAGTTTTCTTCTTTTTGTGCTGATATGGTGTGTGGGTGGTTGGGGGGTGGGGGTTATAAGTAAATCTACATGCTGTTTGTAGGCAAGCTATATTTATTTTTACACCCTGCCTCGGCTGAAGTTTTGGCTTCGATCCTCTAGTCCGAGCGGACTTGCAGCACAGCATTACAGTGCGTGTGTCTTATGGGTGGCCTGGGCGAGTTCCCCGGTCGGCTGGGGGGAGATAAGCAGCTGGTGGGTTTGTGAGAGGGGCGGGATTTATGTGCACCAATGTAGCGCTCCACATCCTGAGGAAATGAATCATGGGAGTGAGCATGTTGCTGCATCGCGTACTGTTGTACGTGTCACGCGACCATGATAGGGTGTCCTCTTTAAATGGCTCCCATTTGTACCGAGGGGTGTTGGCACTGCCCCCTCTTCACCCTTCTGCCTGCCTTTAGTTGCTTTAGGAAACGTGTTTCCTCTTGGCCATGTTCCCCTGCATATTGTCAGTTCGCAGTGATTCTCTTCTTTGAACCCTGTAGCGGTGACTTGATGGTCCACTCTCATCGTTCGATTCGATCCCAGTCGCTTTTGTGTTCTAACGTCTATTACGTTTCTGTGAACTGCAGACATGTCCTGGAGACGAGCTGTGGCTCTCCTGGGGAAGAGGGGGCACCGATAATTTTATGCTGGGGTTTGTTTATTTCACACAGGAAGCTCGGTGGACATTAGACAGTGCCAGGCCTGTTTAGGGTTTGGGGGGGATGTCTGGTTTAGCCCCCCTGGTCTGTTCAGTTGTTAGGGCTTTAAAGCTGAATATAAATATGAAAATAAGCCCCAGTGTTGGGGCTTTTATTTATAGGCTGTCTGTGTTGCCCCCATCGGGGGGAAGGATGCTGTCGTTAAGCAAAATTGGTTATTTTTAGTTGCGACTGTTTGTTTATTTATTTATGTGTAGATGTAATCTACAGATTTTCTTTAAAATGGTCTGGCCAGCTTTGACACCTGCAACTGACATGAAATTGTGCTTGAACCTGTTTTCATTTTCCGTTCATCTTCCATTCATTTATCCTCGTCAGGATCGCCTGTGTGGGGTGTACTCTGGCCTGGATTGCCAGTCTATCGTGGCATGGTCCTGTCCAAAGAGTGTTCAGGTCTTCGCCGTGCCCTTCCTCACTGAGCCATGTAATGTTCTTCATGGCTCCTTGTATTAACGCCATGTGATGACCTTCTGTTCCTCCATCGCAGTTCACTATGCCATCACTTTGCAGCCCGTGGCAAATTATGTTTGATGGGGAGAAATTTGAAAGGAAATGTGGCTTTTCAAGTTGTCTCTTCAGACGGACTGTGGTATTTTTTTCTCGGCTTTCTGAAGTCAAGGCTGTGTAATACCATGTATGGGAATGCCGTGTTTAGTGAATTAGCTTCTTGGCTGACTGCATTGAACTTTTTTGGCCAGGGAACGTTGTGTATCCTTAGTGACAGGACACCCTTTGTCTGTGAATGAATATTAATGGGGGGTCCAGAATGCAGTGTTCATATTGATTGTAGCCTAGTTGTGTTCAAGGTCCTGCAGTAGACTGTAGATTTTTACCTGAAGTAATCGGAGCTAAATGAGCTGGACTTCAGTCATTCAGTGCAGATTAGTGGACGGCATGTTGAATAATCAGCTGTCCATTTCAGATGGCTGCGTTTATGTGCTCCAGTAAATGAGCTGTCATTACATGCAGGCACTGTGAAGCTGATCCTGCAGAATTCCATGCAGGCTTTTGTTCCAGCTGTAACCTGACTGTCAGTCAGCTGCTCCTGGGCATTGATAGCTTTATCCATTTGTTAGCTGTATTTGTATTACTTCTACAAAAGTATTGGTCCATATTGTTCTGGTTGATCTGCCAGTTGAAGCATTTGACTTAGGGTGTGAGTTTGTCCAAGCGATAAGGTCACAGTATCGTCCAGTAAACCCCCCCCCCCCCCCGTGTCCCATAGACGAGGCGGAGCTGAAGGACTGCCTGCTGGTGCTGGTGGAGGACCAACAGAAACTGGCGGCACACACGGCCAAGAGCACGCTGTCGGCCCTGCGGCTGCGCCGGCGCCTGGTCATCCTGGAGCGCTACCTTATCTCACTGAGCCACAGCATGATGGAGGAGAAGTATAAAGTTCGGTGGAAGACCCCGCCCAGCCCCCCTCTGCCAGCCACTGATAACAAAAGGTATAGGACACCCCCCGGTGGACCCTTGTGGATGTATGCTGCCAGTCAGCATCATGGAGATGACGCCTAACGACTACAATCACATTCTGTAAGAGGTTAAGGAATAGAGTAATTTACAGACTATGTCTGAGGTTGGTATTGTCTCCAAAGTCTGGTTGGAGGCCATTTACTTCTGCATCCTTCTGCTAAGCTAACGGTGTGATCTTGTCAGAACGTGGCAGGCGGTCCTTTATTTACAGTGTATTCCTACTAGAGTAGTAAGAAACATATGGACTGACAGCTGGAGGAAAGGTTACTGTTAACAAGAAGCACTTCAGAGCTGATGATGGTGATGTTGATTACAGCCCACGTCCAGCTGGGAAGGGTGTGGAGGGCCTGGCCAGGGTGGGGTCCAGGGCGGCGCTCTCCTTCGCATTTGCCTTCCTGCGCAGGGCCTGGAGGTCAGGTATGCATACCCTCTATGTTCTCCTGTGGCTTGATGATCGGGGAGGTCCTGTTATCCGTCCTGCATGCTGGCCTCTGTCCTTAGTGCTCTGAGTGACCGGCACGCGCTATAATTATCACTCGTGTGGCCTGGTTTTGGATCCCGGTGCAGAATTGAGATGTCGGGGAAGTCTGTCAACAGGTCTTTGCCCTGCTATTAGTAAATGGTTTCCAGCAGTGTCAAGGGCAGCAGCGGGCAGATTGTGCAATGGGGCACTGTTTCGTAATTGCCCCATAGTCTTACTGTGCCACTGTAGCCGCTGTGGGTCAGGGGCAATTGGCATCAGGGAAAGTCCTGGGATAGCACACTCTTCTTAAGCACTGAGGACCACTATGAAATAGTTGCCAGTCACACCCCCCATCTTGCTGCTTTGAACCGTTATTTTTCCCTTGATCAAATCTTTAAAGGTGTAATTCATTATTGCTTTAGTTGTGCAATAGTGATCTTGTGAATTTTTGAACATTTTTCCATTTATTTCTCTTGGCTTGAGCAGGAGAGTTCCCAAACTGATCCACCCACACTCGAAAGGGGCCAGACAGCATTGCTCGAAGCTATGCTGAAGCTGGTCCCAAAGGACCTGGGGAAAACGATGCGTCTGGCTTTTTTGACTGCTCCTATTTGTAACCCAATCGGACCGCCTGCCTCAGAGTGCAAGCTGTGTCTGTTGGGGGGGGTGTGCGTGCGTGCTGGCCCGAGGTGTCAGACAAAGGCGTTTGGGATAGCGAGGTGCATGAGTTCTCCATTTTGAAATTGACATGCTTGCCTTTTTTTTTTTTTTTTTTTTATAAGAAAAAATGTACAACTAATTTGGGACTGAAGTGATGAAAACAAGAACCAAAATAGAACATTGAGAAGCACTGTGATGTTCCTGTGTTTCCAGTCATGGAGAATTTTAGTCTCCTCTTCCAGTGATTCCTTGTATCGGCTCAGCTGGCACATTAAATGAGCCTGAGTTCTGAGAACTGGAACCAGCTGGACATAAACAGAGAACAGGTTGCGCAAGCAGCCATCTCTTTTAGCCAGGCAGAGCTGTGATGATCGGCATGGAATGGGAGACATGACGGTCTTCAGCTGTTTGTTGGACTATGGTGTGAGTTTTGCTTGTTGGTTTCCGTCCTATCCCACTGCTGCATGCTTCCCCGTTTCCCGGCAAAGGTGAGGATGCGGACCTGTGCAGTGAGCTCCTGCAGGAATCCCTGGATGCCTTGCGTGCTCTCCCGGAAGCTTCACTCTTTGACGAGGGAACAGTGTCATCTGTGTGGCTGGAGGTGGTGGAGAGGGCCACCAAATTCCTCAGGTGACCTCCAGTGGCTGATGGCTTTTGGTTTTGAAATTCTGCTGTACGTTTTGCAGAATGATTTATGAATGATGAATGACTTGTTTGTTTGGTTATGGTCAGTGACATCCACAGCAGCGCCAGTGCCAAAGGTCCAGGCGGCATTCCCCTGCAGGACCAGCACTTGGCCCTGGCCATCCTCCTGGAGCTGGCCGTGCAGAGGGGCACCCTCAGGTGTGGCTCTCAGGACATGCTTGGGTCCCAGGAACTTGGAACTGTGACATTTGTACAAGTGTAAAGCTGGAGCAGATCATGTTTCTGACCCCCCCGGTGTCCCACAGCCAGCTGCTGTCTGCCGTTCTGCTGCTCTTGCGCCTGTGGGACCGTGGCACACGAGAGACAGACAACGAGCGCTCTGCCCAGGGCACCTGTGCCCCCCTGCTCCCACTCCTGCACCGCTTCCAGAACATCCAGGTCAACAAGGACTTGCCCAGCACTGAGGACGATGAAATGGAGGTAGGCTTTGGGTTTGACCTGCTTTTTCTGGGCGGTGCATCAATTCTCCTTTTGCTTCTCACTGATAGCACAGGTCACATCCTCCTCACGGCATCCTGGGGGTCTTCCGCCTTTCTCAGATCCTGATGGCCCCTCTGAGCCCCAACGAGAGCTTCTTGCGCTACTTGACACTGCCCCAGGACAACGACCTTGCCATCGACTTGCGGCAGACGGCAGTGGTCATCATGGCTCACCTGGACCGGCTGGCTGCCCCGTGCAGTCCCCCGCAGTGCAGCTTACCCACCTCACACAAGGTACCCCGCTCCCCCACACCTTCTCCCAGTGGGCCAAAGTTATTAGTGGTTAAGCACAATCATTCTGTGGTGCTCTTCTAGTTTCCTTTTCCTGTTTTTGAGGAAAAGGTTGCAGGTCATTCATCTGCAGAGAGATAGTAAATGAATCATTATGTGGATTTGGCTTGTGTTGGGAGGATGATAGCTTAGCATGTTAGGCTGAGAGTCGTCTGCTTGTTTTGGGGGGTGTGGGGGTTCATGCTGGTTTTTTTCAGTGTATCATCTGTTTCTCCTTTTGCTGCTGGAGGACCATGGGAACATGCAGGTAATTCACTTAATTCCCCCCCCCCCCACCCTTTCTTTTTGGCCTGCTTTTTCCTGCGCTTTTTCCTGCCTCTGTGAAGCTCCAGGGGATTCTTATTAAAAATGCATCTTGCTTTTGTGGAAGCCATCATAGCTGAATGTGAAATGAAAGGATGTCTGAATTCATAACTCCGCTTTCAAACCTGATCTGCCTCACAGGCAGAAGCACTTTAAGTGCTGCAGAGATTGAACTGCTGTGAACAGAGGAAATGGCAAAATTGCTAAAAGTGGCCCATCCAATAGACCCTTAATCTGCCTCCCTCCAGTAAAGGGAGGGGATTGTTTTTAATTTATTGTGAATGCAAATTTCAGAATCTGTCACAGACGTCCAGTCAGCAGGGGGGTGGTGGTGGTCTGTGGGGAGGGTGCTTCAAGCATACTTTTAATATGCAAAAAAAAAAAGCATATGAGAAACATGTTTTTGAATACCCCTCCAGTCGTGGTGTGTAAAGCCTTTGCTTTGTTTGTCGTCATCATAATGTGCAGCCCAGGTCCCCCACCCTGTGTGAGTTTCCCCTATGTCATGTCAAGTCTGTTGAGCGAGGTTCTTATCGTTGTGGGAACTGAATAAAACCTAAAGGAGAACTTTAAGGACAATAATCACTACTTTTATGTATTCTTCAAAAACAACTAAAACTAAAGAATTTCTAAGCTGTAATAACCATGCTGTCCTCTTGAGGTGTGGAGACATGGCAGCAGTGTGCAATGTGGTGTGTGTCAGTTTCTCAAGCTGCCCTCTTCCTCCATCAGGGCACCCTACAGGAAGTGATTGGCTGGGGGCTGCTTGGCTGGAAGCCCCACGCCAATGTGAACGGGCCTGTCCAGTGCAAGGCCCTGGCCAGCCTGGGCGTCACCCAGATTGTGTGCTCCGAGAAGGGCTTTCTCCTCCTGTCCCGCAGCGGGGCCGTATACACCCAGAACTACAAAAGCACCACCCTAGTAAGGAGCCTAACATTCACACAACTTTGTAAAAATCCAAACCGCCTAAGTTTTATGGCAGTTTGGCAGATGCATGTCGAGAGTGACAGTTAAGATGTTAGCCCCTTATGCTAACTTCCCCCTCTCCAGTTAATTTGTGGTAAATCAGTGATGCTCCTGAAGTCAACTGGGTTATTCTGGGTTTAGCTTTCAGCGATGTTCTCATGGCCTTTTCTTGCGGTGTCCCTCAAGGTTCCTGTTCTGGTCCAAGCTCTTTCGTCCAGAAAAATCATGAAGATTGCTGCTCACCCGGAAGGCCAGCATTATTTGGCTCTGTCGTCCAACGGCGAGGTTTTCTCCTGGGGCTGTGGGGACGGCGGGCGCCTGGGCCACGGGGACACTGCGTAAGGACATGGGGATGGCTCCTGTAGCCTCGTTTAGACTTTCCCTGTGTGGAAGGTGCTTTGCTAGAGCGGGCTTTCTGATCTCCATTGTCCCCACAGGTACCTGGAGGAGCCAGCCATGATTACAGCCTTCACAGGGAAGCAGACTGGCAAACATGTTGTGCACATTGCCTGCGGGAGCACGTACAGTGCTGCCATTACTGCTGATGGGGAGCTCTACACCTGGGGCAGGGGTAACTACGGCCGGCTGGGCCACGGTACGGTCTGGCCAGTCCACAGCTTTAGTTTCACTGTGATGTGAAACTAAAAATGTTTTCAGCAATTCAGAATGATAGTGCAGCTAAAAATGGAGGTGCTTATTCTTGGCACCGTAGGCTCAGTTTAGGCACCTTCCTCATCTCGCAGGGTCCAGCGAGGACCAAACGACCCCCATGCTGGTAACGGGGCTGAAGGGCCTGAAGGTGCTGGATGTGTCCTGTGGCAGCGGTGACGCGCAGACCTTGGCCGTCACTGAGAACGGTAAATGGTCCGCTCGCCCACAGTTTGAGGCAGAGCGCTTGTGTGGGGTAACCCCCATCCCCAAGCTTAACTTTCCCTGCCTTCAGGCCAGGTGTGGTCCTGGGGGGATGGGGACTATGGCAAACTGGGTCGCGGCGGCAGCGACGGCTGCAAGACACCCAAGCCGGTGGAGAAGTTGCAGGACCTTGACATTGTCAAGGTGTGCTGCGGCAGCCAGTTCTCTGTGGCTCTGACCAAGGATGGCCAGGTGTACACCTGGGGCAAGGGGGACAACCAGCGCCTGGGACACGGCACCGACGAACACGTCCGCTACCCCAAGCTGCTGGACAGCTTGCAAGGTGAGTTGCTCATTGGAGAGCCCCACTGTGTGTGGGGATCTCCCAGCGTGCTCTGCGCTCAGTATTGATGAAGCAGTTTACACATCATCAGCCAAATGTGGGAGTCTGTAAATGGTATGAAACCTTGGCTGTGTACTCTTTCATTTCTGGATTGGGAATGACCTTGCGTACCTGAACCTGTGTGAACTTTGACCAAACAATGGACCTGGTAATTCCTTATATAGGTATACTTCACAAAAGGCAGTATGGTAATTTTGGGTAAATGCAGCCAAAAAAACTCTTAATTTTGGTTTCTTTGTTGACCTGAGAAGGGCGTTGGGCTTTTTTTCAATGGGTAGAAACTTGTGCCTCCTTGCTGGTGCACAGGAAAGAAGGTGGTTGACATCGCAGTGGGCTCCACACACTGCCTGGCCCTCACTGACGAGGGTGAGGTGCACAGCTGGGGTAGCAACGACAAACTCCAGCACTTTGACACACTCTTCTCCAACAAGAAGCAGCCTAAGGCTCTGCCTGGCCTTAACTCCAAGCACATCGTGGGCATCGCCTGCGGACCTGCTCAGGTACGGGCACTTGCCAGGGTCAGCTTTGTGGTGACGATTTTCCATTGTCACCTACAAGGATCTCTGAGGAATTGTGTGAGTAAAGCTGATGAGATTGTGGAACAGGCCTCAGTACTGTGTTTATAATATCGTCCGAGGGTCTGTTCTCATCCAGAATTGTATGAAGTGTGTGCCCAGTTTCTATTGATTGCATATTTTATAGACACATTAAAGTGGGCAGACCCATGTTATGCCAGAGTGCTATTTACAGAAGGCTACTTCTGTAGTTTTGCCTCTTGATTGTGCTGGGAGGGCTAGCTCCCCCTTGTGGCCCCACCCTGACATTGCACCCTCCCTGCCCACAGAACTTTGCCTGGTCCTCCTGTTCAGAGTGGTCTGTGGGACTGCGGGTCCCCTTTGTGGTGGACGTGTGCCCTATGACCTTCGAGCAGCTGGACCTGCTCCTGCGCCAGGTCAGCGAGGGCATGGATGGTAGCTCTGACTGGCCCCCTCCACAGGAGAAGGAGTGCATGGTGGTGGCTGCTCTCAACCTGCTACGACTGCAGGTGCGCCTTGTCCCTTGGGGTCTCATGGGGCCTCGCAGGGTAGGTTGGTGACGCCTGCTTCTCGCCCTGCAGCTCCACTCTGCCATCAGTAACCAGGTGGACCCCGAAGACCTGGGTCTTGGCCCTGGCAGTGCCCTGCTGGGCAGCCTGAAGCAGGCTGTGGTGATGCTGGCCAGCAACGCAGGGGTCCTCGTCACCGTGCAGGTGGCCGCCCAGGCTGTGTTGCAGAGTGGCTGGTCTGTCCTGCTGCCCACCGCTGAGGAGAGGGCGCGAGCACTGTCTTCGTTGCTGCCCAATTCAGGTGAGGGGTGTAGGCAGGACATTCGGACGCTGGAAAGCCCCCATCCATCCATAAGGTGTAGCCCCAAAAGCTCTCAACGGTTGCCAGACCATCGCTCCAGTGAAAATGTAAACATCAAATGCGTTTAGCTAATGGGCGGGGTTTGAATCTCTTTTTAGTGTCGGGAAACGAGATGGCCGTCAGTCCAGGCCGGCGCTTCATGATAGACCTGCTGGTGAGCAGCTTGATGGCTGATGGGGGTTTGGAGTCGGCTCTCAACGCCGCTATCGCGGCTGAGATACAGGTTGGTGTGGGTATGCTAAAGACTGCTGCCGTACTGGGTGGTGTCTGAGATATGGGCCACAAACTCTGCTTCTCCTAGCAACAATGCGTCTGATTAATGTCCTGGATCTGAGATAATTATAGCACTGTGGACTTGGTGAGCTTCCTCTGCTTTTGCTTTATTCTTGGCTAAAGGGATGATGATGATGATGATGATGATGATGATGATTGTGACTCAGCCTTGCTGATATTTCTCTTGAGGTAAACTGAATGGATTACGACATGCTTTAATCGCTACCTTGTATCATCTCAACACTTTGTGAGGGATAGAATCCCAATCAGACAGAGTGCTTAGCGGTGTCTGGCTCCTCAGGACATCGAGGCCAAGAAGGAGGCTCAGAAGGAGAAGGAGATTGATGAGCAGGAGGCCAACGCATCCACGCTGCACCGGAGCAGGACTCCCCTGGACAAGGACCTCATCAACACGGGGATCTACGAGTCTGCAGGGAAACAGACCCTGCCGCTGGTGCAGCTGGTCCAGCAGCTACTCAGGTGGGTCTGCGTGCGAAAGAGATGGCCGGCCAACATCCCTGAGGGGGGTATCCTCGTCCCGAGGCTATCTGCATGCGCCCCCTCCTGCGCTTTTTTTGATCCAACTTGATTCTGTCCCATATAGGAACATCGCCTCGCAGACTGTGGCTCGGCTGAAGGACGTGGCTCGGCGGATCTCCAGCTGCATGGAGGCCGAGCACATCAGCAAAGAGCGCTCTGCCTCCCTGGACCTGCTGCTCCGCTTCCAGAGGCTGCTGGTCAGCAAGCTCTACATGGGTGTCAGCCGCACCGAGGTTGTCAACAGCTACAGTGAGTTGTACCACTAAGCCAACCCTTATGGGGTCTCCAGGCTTTCCCTAGTTCCTTTCATAGTTACCCTCATTGCCTACAATGAGGTTATTGTACTTGTCGCATTGCTGTGGCGATTCTCTCGTACCCCTTTTGTGCAGTTCCTCTGAGCAGTCTCCCACCCCCATTGAAGTGGGGGAGATTGTGGGGCAAATGGCTTCCCCTATCAGATGAAAGGCTTCTGGAAGAGTGGGAAGGCTTTTGTTTCCCTGTCCTTTTTGTGTGGGAGGATCTGCCCAGAAACACCAGCGTGGCAGCATGATTAAAATGGAGGCTACGAAAAAGTCGCCCAGTTTTTCAGCTGTAAATTCATTAAATATCTTTCTGATTAGCCAGTGAAATGGAAATGTAGTTCAGTGTATTGTTGAGGTCAGCTCATACAGAATGGCCTGAAAAGGTTTAGTTTTGAATTTTAACTTGATTAGTTGCATAAATGTCTGTCTATAGAACAAAATTGAAAAAAGCTGTTTATAATTCTCCTAGGACCTGGGATTTGTGACTTCCTATGTACAACCTTTAAAATGCATAAAGCTGATCTATTTTTATACACATTGATCAAACGCCTGGCCTAGCTCTTCAGACTGCTTTTATGAGTGAATGACTGCCTTAATTTGCATTGAGGGAACCTTTCTGTGTGTGTGTGTGTGTGTGTGTGTGTGTGTGTGTGTGTGTGTGTGTGTGTGTGTGTGTGTGTGTGCGCGCGCGC
>JAACJT020000062.1:2024055-2069860 GCA_009936485.2 Gymnarchus niloticus | reverse complement strand
GTGTGTGTGTGTGTGTGTGTGTGTGTGTGTGTGTGTGTGTGTGTGTGTGTGTGTGTGTGTGTGTGCGCGCGCGCACGTGCATTCCAATTGCAGACCCTGAGCTCCTCGGGGTGGGGTCCCTGCTGAAGAAGTACATCGCTCTACTGTGTACTCACATTGGGGACATCCTGCCCGTGGCAACCAGCATCGCTCTGACAGGGCATCGCCATTTCTCTGAGGTGTCGCGTGTCATCGAGGGCGATCTCACCGGTAGCAGTGCTCTGTGCTTATAACATGACTCGTATGCTGTGCTTGTGAGATGGAATTGAGCAATTTACAGTAGCTATTAGCTTGTTTTTCAATAGCACTTTTATTTGAATCTAATTTAAACATTAAAAGTTGCTGCTCATAGGCAGGGTGTGTTACACTGGGTGCACGTTTTGGAGTTGTGGATCTTGGAGCTGTTTGTTCTGGTTTTCCTAGGTGTTCTCCTGCCAGAACTGGTGGTGTCCATCACGCTACTCCTTACCATTGATGCCGGCCTCATGCAGGAGACCGGCTCCATTCCCTTGTTAGCAAGTCTGCTGGAGCATCTGGACCGCTTCAACCACCTGGCCCCCGGCCATGAGAGGGATGATAACGAAGACCTAGCCTGGCCAGGCATCATGGGTAAAATTCTGGAAAATGTGGGCTGTTGCTGTGGCTGTTGAGGAAGCCTAGCTTGAGATGTGCATGTTCAGATTTGCAGTGGTTACCTGCAGTGGTTCTCTACACACTGATAATGTTGAGATATAGTAACTTGTAAAATTTCTGATTGAGGAATCTATTAAATCAGAGTTACCACTGAAAGATGATGTACTTTGTAGTCCAGAATGTAGAGTGCTGTATTGGGGACCAGGGAGGTCCATTAGCCCCTAAAAATGGCAAGTTTGTTTAGGCTGAGGGCAGCCAAGAGATCACATAGCTTTGTGGATGTCAGGCTGTGCTCTATGGTGGCAGGCTCGTTCTTCAAAGGCCAGAGCTCCAGGAACAACGAGGAGGTTTCCCTAATCCGCAAGGGTGACCTAGAAAACCACAACAAGGATGGTGGCTTCTGGACGGTCATCGACGGCAAGGTCTACGACATCAAGGACTTCCAGGCACAGTCGCTCACTGGCAACAGCATCCTCGGTAATCCCTGCAAATCATGCTCGTCTACTTTGCACGCATGTTTGAAATACTGTGTCCAGCCTGTGATCTGTGGTCCAGTAATGGCTTGGGTGTCTTCTATCTTTAGCTCAATTTGCTGGAGAAGATCCAGTGGTTGCCCTGGAAGCTGCACTGCAGTTTGAGGATACTAGGGAGTCCATGCAGGCCTTCTGTGTTGGCCAGTACATTGAGGTAATCTGTGACTGATGTCCACTGGCATCCAGGTGCCTATTTAACCCTTTAAGTGACCCTGACTGTACTTCTGTTTTAATGCTTTCTTCCACCAGCCCAACCAGGAGACCGTGACCACACCTGACCTTAGCAGCCTCTCCTCACCTCTAATTGACACTGAGAGGAACTTGGGTCTCCTCCTGGGCCTCCACGCCTCCTACCTTGCCATGAGCACGCCTCTCTCGCCCATGGAGATCGAATGTGCCAGTGAGTGAGGAAGCCATGCCTTCATATCACTGTGCTTGTGGTTCTGCTAAGGTTACGGAGTTAATGTGCTGCTTGGGGGCTGAGTTGGGCTTGACTCTGTGTTCTGAACAGGCTTGAAAATGATCATGTTCCGTTTATTTCAGAATGGCTTCAGTCCTCTATCTTCTCCGGGGGCCTGCAGACCAGCCAGATCCACTACAACTACAACGAGGAGAAGGACGAGGACCACTGCAGCTCGCTGGGAACCACCACGCCCGACAAATCCAGGCTGTACTCCCAGCGGCTGACACTTAACGATCATTCCCAGCCCTTCTTACAGGCCATCGCCGACAACAACATTCAGGACCACACTGTGAAGGTTAGACAGCGAAACCAGAGGGGGTGACTGGCCACTAAGATGATCTGGTGATGACCCCCAACACACGTCTGGTGTCACTGGAGTCATGGGCCGCCTGTCAGGCAGTTCTGAGTGTTGAAGTGCTGAGTGCTGTTGTTGTTGTTTAAAGTCCCGAATAAGAAACTGAACCCTCGTTCTCCCCGTTTCTGATGCCTGTAGGACTTCCTGTGCCAAATCGAGCGCTGCTGTAAACAGTACCACCTCATCACACCCATCGTCTTCCCGCCAGAGCACCCCGTGGAGGAAGTGGGTCGACTGCTTCTCTGCTGCCTCCTTAAACACCAGGACCTGGGTAACCGCGCCCTCCACACCAGTCTTGATGCAGAGCATTCTGCGACGTTTATCCCAGCTAGTGCCTTTAAAGTGAATATAAAGACCCTCTCTAAAGGCGTCATTTTATAGCATTAAAAGGCACGGTGTTGTCATACCTACCTGCAGAAATTGAACAGTAGGTCTCGCCTTACCCTGTCGCTCTGCGTCCCAGTTCGGTTCGTTCCTGTGGTGATCATGTCTTGTGATAAGCAGCTGTTCTGATGTACGTTTTAAAATAAAAACGATATCTCGTCTCCCAGGTCATGTTGCCCTCTCGCTCGTCAATCAGTGTGCCTTGGGTGTGGACCAGGGCAAGCAGCGCTCCTTCCCCAAATCGGTGATCGACGTGTGCCGCATGGTTTACCAGGCAAAGTGCTCTTTGATTAAGGTACGATTTCTTTACGTAACTCTATGCAGATTAAGTATCGTGGCAAAAATGATAAATAAGCATCGTGATTTTTATGTCTGTGCTATAAGTTATGTAGTTGGTGAATTCTTATTCCTGTTGGACAGTGTACTCTCATTAGCCATGCCTCCTTTAGTTGCCGTGGTTACCCCCTGACTAAAATATCCCCCCCCTTGCTGTAATGGCAGACTCACCAGGAACAGGGTCGCTCCTACAAGGAGGTGTGTGCCCCGGTCGTGGAGCGCCTGCGCTTCCTGTTCAATGAGCTGCGCCCGGCGGTCAGCAGCGATCTGTCAATAATGTCCAAGCTGAAGCTCCTAAGCTCGCAGCCGCGGTGGAAGACCATCACGCAGAAGCTCATCCGCGACCGTCGCAGGAAGAGAGGTGGGTGGGACAGGAACACTTATTTTGGACAGCCGGTGGATATTCAGTCTTGTATGCATGTGGGGTGATCTTGTTTTTGTCACACCCTCCTTTAGTGCCTAAGAAGTCAGACTCAGTCGACCTGGAGGAATCGAAACTGGACAACGACGAGACCAATGGGGAGGAGCCCTGTGTGCTACCAAGCAGCACCGCCCTGGTGGACAAAAAGCCTCCACCGGTAAAGTCCCCCAAGGTAAATGGCCCTCTGTCGCTGCGCCTCATTGTGTTACATCAAGCCCCATTACGTCTATACTACGAATGACTATTAACCTGTCAGTTGACATGGATCATGTAGATTTGACCTTTGACCTTGCAGCAAGTAACAGAATATGAAGTGTATTTTTTATATCTTTTAAACTAACATTAAGCTATTTACATTTAAATTTTTATGTTTGCGTATTCAGATTATCGCAGTTTTGTGTAAGCTATCAGCATAATATTCGTTCATTTTCTAATGATTATCTTATAGGTTCTGCAGCACAAGAATTAAGGAAGTCAGCTGACAATGTAAATGTTCAAATTGTTGGGTGAAGCTTCTTTATCTGTTGGTCAAGATGGCATCCTTGACCCCCTGGTGCTCCGCTGTGGGTACTTGGCATGGTGGTGACCTTTGACGTCCTGTGCTTCCAGCAGGACCGGTGGCAGCCGCTCCTGAGCACAGTGGCCAATGTGCACAGGTACCGATGGCTGAAGCACAGCGTCCAAGGCCCCCTGCCACAGTCCAGCCTCATGGCCACCATCGTGGAGTTTGCCCTCAAGGAGGAGCCCCTGGATGTAGAGAAGATGCGGAAGTGTCTCCTGAAGCAGGTCAGATAGCGGGGGGGGAGAAGTGTGTGCGGTTGCAGAAGCTGTGGTGACAGTGGTGTGATTCTGATGGTGTCACCGCACAGCTGGAGCGGGCGGAGGTGAGGCTGGAGGGCATTGACACCATGCTGAAGCTGGCATCCAAAAGCTTCCTGCTGCCGTCGGTACAGTACGCCTTGCTGTGCGGCTGGCAGAGACTCGTCCCCGAGGGGACCAACATTGGGTATGTCTCTGCCAAAGAAACATTTTTGTGCTTTGCTTATGGATAATGTTTGCTGGGATACTGGTACCACATCTGGCTACAGGCTCAAATCGTGCCCCGTCCTCTATATGCCCGATCTACGTGGGTGGTTGTCTGCCCTTTGTTTTGTGTCCAAAGTGTGGCAAGAAGTCCCCCCCCCCCCCCCAAACTTAAAAGCATTCGGTGCTCTGGTTTCATGTCTGCCATTGATGTACTGATTGAAATGTGTACGTTTTAATCTAATCTAACTATTACCTCTGAAAGAATGTCTGTATGTCTGCAGGGAACCGCTGTCTGACTGCCTGAAGGATGTGGACCTCATCCCGCCCTTTAACCGCATGCTATTGGAGGTCACTTTCGGCAAGCTGTATTCCTGGGCCATCCAGAACGTGCGTGCCATCCTGCTGGATGCTTCCGTCAGGTTTAAGGAGCTCGGTGAGAGGCAGTCTGCCGCAGTACACCTCTGGTCTGAGCAGCCCGTGGCGGCTCATGAGAATGGGGCAGTGCATAGGTTCGCGACCCTTGTCAATCTGGGACCCGGATTGACTCTGTCGGGTGGCCGTGCTCACCAGGGGCAAAGGTGACCTGTGGTCAGTGACCTTGGCCAGCTCTCTTGACCCCAGCCCTCTCTATGTATATCAGGTATCCAGCCTGTGCCTTTGCAGACCATTACCAACGAGAACCCGGCTGGGCCTAGTCTGGGTACCGTCCCGCAGGCACGTTTTCTGCTAGCCATGCTCAACATGCTGTCCCTGAAGCACAGTGCCAACAGTCTGAGTCTGCTGCTCAACTCGGGCATGCTGGCCCTCAGCCAGAGCATCCTCCGCCTCATCGGTATGTCGGCCGGCTGCTTGACCCTCCATGTAGAGATTTGCTGTATGCGGTTTTTGGGTGCTATAACTTAAATTTTTTTCAAATCTCACTTGGCACCTGCTTTGGTCGCTCCGCTAACCTGGCCCTGCTCGGTGACATTGGTTTGAGGTCCTCAGCACTTTTTGTGCAGGCCCCAGCACGGACAGCGCTGAGGAAAACCCCGGCTCAGCCACCCACGGCGGCTCAGCTACGGTGCTGGAGGAGTCCCGTAAGGAGGCAGTGCCCACCCCCTTGCCCGTGTCTGGCCCAGAGCTGGCGGCCATGATGAAGATCGGCACGCGGGTGATGAGGGGTCTGGACTGGAAGTGGGGTGATCAGGTGAGAGGCAGGCATGACTTGATGGGCCGACACGTCGGGGAGCGGTGATGCCACTGTGTCTGACGCCCTGTGACGCGGCCCACTCCCCTAGGATGGACCGGCACCGGGCCTGGGTCGTGTGATCGGCGAGCTGGGTGAGGACGGCTGGATCCGGGTGCAGTGGGATACCAGCAGCACCAACTCCTATCGGATGGGCAAGGAGGGGAAGTATGACCTGAAACTGGCAGAGCCACCGCCAGCGGTGCAGACCACCCCGGAGGACTCGGACACGGAGGACGACACCGGTGAGTACAGCAGGCCCCTCACGGCGTGTGTGAGGGCTGCGGTGAGTCAGCCTCTGAGCACTCTGTGTGTCTGTCTGTCTGTCCGTCTGTCCGTCCGTGTGTGTTCGTCTGTCTGTGTGTCAGAAGGGGAGCCGGCGGAGAAAAGCAGTCACCCCACGGCCCTGATGTTGACCAGCACGGTGAACCTGCTGAAGACCCTGGCTCTGTCGGCGGGAATCCACGCCGAGGTCATGCAGACAGAGGCCATGCGCACGCTGTGTGGCCTGCTCAGGATGCTGGTGGAGAGCGGGGCCGACGACAAGACAGGTGACGCCTCCCACTGGGTAGCCTGATGGCAAAATGAGCTTGAGCTGCTTGGAGGGCCAGCCATGAGGAAGCCCCATTGAATTTGTCCTCTGTTGTGTTTTGCGCCACCTCCCAGGCTGCTCCACTCACAGGCAGGTGTTGCGGGAGCAACACCGCAGCTGGTGCACACTGGGCTTCATACGTAGCATCGCCCTCATGCCCCAGATGTGCAGCGCGCTCAGTACCTCTGCGTGGATTAGCTTGCTTCTCAAGATCGTGGAGGGACACCAGTCCTTCACTGCTGGCACACTACAGAGGCAGGTGAGAGGATGGGCCCACTTGCTGTCGGTCCAGTCAATAGGCCCACACTGCATGTCATGTCAATGGGCTGAGCCCAGGACAGTTGTGTTTTCTAGATCGCGTACCATTTCCTATGAGGTATATTTTGTTCAGATCTAATTTTGCAGGGGCTCTGCTGTGCCTTGACAGCTTGTTTTCAGTCTTGTACCACTTTGTAAAAGCCCCGATTAGTCCCAGTAAGGTGCTCCGTACCCCATCCCACTCCCAGATCCTGGCACTCCGGCTGCTGCAGGCAGTACTCCCTTCCTGGGACAAGGCGGAGCGCTCGCAGGACATGAAGCTCCTGGTGGAGAAGCTCTTCGGTTTCCTGGGTAGCCTGCTCAGCACGTGTTCCTCGGACCTTCCCCTGCTGAGAGGTGGGATTGGTGGGCGGGGCTCGGGGATGTTTAGTGGGGGTCACTCGGGAGTGGATGTCGCATCACCACAACTATTTCTTGTCGGTTGCAGAGGGCTTCCTGCGGCGGAGGAAGTCCCGCCCCCAGGCCTCACTGACTGCCACTCATAGCAGCACACTGGCGGAGGAAATCGTAGCCGTACTGCGGACACTTCACTCTCTGGCCCAGTGGAACGGCCTCATCAACGACTACATCAACTCCCAGCTGAGCTGCATCGGCGATGTCATGGCAGGCCGGCACTCTGAGGCGGTAGGTGACCTGAAGGGGTAAATGAAATGTGCTGAAAGGGAAAGTGAAGCACAGCAAGGCAAAGACATAGAGAACCTGTAGAGGCAGCTAGGCTGAGGGTCCAGTGAGAGATCAGTAACGTTGCTTCTGCGTCAGAAATACGGTGCTACCAAAACCCCGTTTCAGATACCTTAGAAACACAAGGGACTTCCTATCTGCTGTGTGCCTGTGAAGCCAGTGGTGGAGGACCTGTCTTTTTACTGTAGCCCTGGTAGCTAGTCTTTACTTGGCATGTCCGCCCGCTGCCTCCCCAGGCCTTGCTGGAAGAATACTTTCCCGATGCGGAGGGCCCCGCGGTGGGCAGCCTGATGGCCGTGCTGGCCGTGATCGGCGGCATCGACGGGCGCCTGCGGCTGGGAGGCCAGGTCGTGCACGAGGAGCATGGCGAAGGCACAGTGACACGCATCACACCGAAGGGCCGCATCACAGTGCAGTTCCACGAGACGAGGACGTGCCGGGTGTGCCTGCTGAGTCAGCTCAAACCAGTATGCACGTCTCTCACGGCGCACTGCGCTCTACTCGTGAATCGGGCTGCTCTGTGGGCGTGGCCTAATGACCTGCTCTGTGGGTATGGCCCATGTGTACACCCCTCTCCCAGTTGCCGGTGCTGCCCTTCGGCGTGAACAACCTGCCCTTCATGGAGCCCATGCTGGGTGTCTGGGCACAGCTGGTGAACCTGGCGGGCAGTAAGCTGGAGAAGCAGCGTATGAAGAAGCCTCTGAGCCGTGGCCTCTCAGGTACCGCGCGGGCAAGCCAGTCATGGCTAGGGTTGACCCCCGGCGACTCTTGCACCAGTCTGCACACAGCTAGGGCTCAGTACACATTCTGATGCTTCCTGGCAGCAGGCTCCAATGATGGTTGATCTGACCAAGCCCTCCGCCATGTTAATGTGCCTCTCTGTTGATTTAATAAGGCAGGCTGTCGGCGTGTCGCGTGTCCTGGACGGCTGAGACGGGTCATGTATTTGGCCAACTGGGAGGAGCGTGCCTGCATGCACACGCACACATGTGTACGGGCTTGTTTACCCGCCATTGCCATGAAGCAGCGATCCTTACCTCTGGCCAAAAGTTAAACCCTTGAAAGCTGGAAACAGTCTCAGTGTTGCTTTACTGTTCTTTTAGACTTTGGATTTTCACCGGCATGTGCCTGTACTGCATGTTTACGTGTCTCCCGTGTTCAGATCAGGTGGACCTGCACGCACTTCGCTGCCAGCAGCTGCGGCTATATGTGCTGAAGGCAGCGCGGGCCCTGCTGTCACACCAGGACAAGCTGAGGCAGATCCTGTCCCAGCCTGCCATCCTGGAGCCGGGCCCCAGCCCAGGTGGTAAGTGCTGGGTGGGGTCCACTTTTGACGTGCTGGGCTGCTCTAAGAAGCACATACAAGATCAGGCAAAATGTGTTTCTTCAGCTGTCCAAGTATTAGTTTGCAAGGTATATGGAAGAAATGATGATTTTATAGCATGTTTTGTCTTCCTGGAAGCATATTTTTTAAAGGTATCTTACACTGTTATGAATTTTAAAAATGAAGTAACGCTTTAAGTATAAACCTTTTTGAAATCATGTGTGAAGCATTTGTGTCCTAGATCGTGGTTTCTCAACCACTAGGTTGAGCCATAAGTGGGCCCTGAGCGCCCTCTAGTGGTCCACTTATCTCTATCACTTATCTATACTCGGGAGAGGCCGTAATGATAGATTTGCCCTGAGCTTGGAAAGGCTGAGACCTCCGCCCCCCAAAGTATCAAGATTACCCAATGTATGAATGCTTCATGATGCCAGTCTGTCTTAGTCACATGTTGTTTGAGACACGGAGAGATGCTGGCTGGCACAGGGGGGCCTACAGGACCTGGGCCTAAAAATAACACGCCTCCCCCTGCTGTTTAACAGCTGAGTCAGCTGCGGAGGTGGTGACGGTCTTGACTTTATCAAAGTGGCTGAGGTGGTGGGCAGGGAGTGCATGATTGTGTGATTCACACCTCATCTTGTGGCCCAAGCAGACGAGGCAGCGGCATCTCCATTGGACGTAGGAGACTTGTCCCCTGAGGGTCCCCAACCGCCCCTCATCCTCCTGCAACAGCTGCTGTCGGCCGCCACCCAGCCGTCTCCCATCAAAGCCATCTTCGATAAGCAGGAGCTGGAGGTGAGGGCCTGTGTGGGTGTGGCCTGAGTGGGCGGGGCCCGCACCACACATACGTGTCACCTGCCAGTCCGGTGTGTGACCCGCCCACCTCCCTGCAGGCTGCCGCTCTTGCTGTATGTCAGTACCTGGCAGTGGAGGCCACGCACCCTTCTTCCCCACTGCTGGAGGAGAGCAGCTCCAGTGAGGACACCACCCCCGTGGCTGTGCAGCACATGCGTCCCCCCAGGCAGAAAAAGCGCAAGGCCTCGCCTGTGCCCCCCTCACCCATGGTGGTGCAGCTCATGGAGATGGGCTTTCAGAGGAAGAGCATCGAATTTGCCCTGAAGTCCCTGTCTGGCACCACCGGTAGTGCCTCTGGAGTTCCGGGTATGTCTGATCCGGCTGTTTGGGCAGAAGCCATGGTGGACTTCACGTTATCATGATAAAACTTAAATTCTGCTATCCTTTTCAAAAAGGATTTGATGGGGGCTGGCAGATCTGCAGGATGTGTGCGTTTTGCTCTTTTTAAATCTTGATTGGTGCCACTGGACAGGGATTTCTAGTTCTGGTTCTTCTCCAGTGAAGCTGTGCAGTGGGCAGCCTTGGCTTGTGGCTGAGATGTCGGCATGAATCTCACCATTGCAGGTGTGGAGGCCTTGGTGGGCTGGCTGCTGGACCACCCCGATGTGCACGTCACTGAGCTCTCGGACGCCGACACGGTGTCTGATGAGTATTCGGACGAGGAGGTGCTGGAGGAGCTGGATGAGTCCGAGACGGCCTTCCCAGTGGTGGGTGTCGCTGTCCCCTACTTCGTCTTGATGTGATCTGGATACTCTTGTGTTGCTGTTTTGTTTTTTCTGGAAACTGACTAAGGAACCTGTTTCAGCCTCCTGGTGCTGTGGTAACTGAGAGTCAGACGTTTAAGAAGAGGTCCGATTTTCAGAGCAATGATGACTACGCCGTTTATGTTCGGGAGAACATTCAGGTAACGATTTATCTTGCTGTATTGTTGTTGATTCACCTGTGCTCAAGTGGATCTGAAAGCAGAGCTCGGTGGCTCCCTCTACAGGTGGGCATGATGGTGAAGTGCTGTAGAACGTATGAGGAAGTGTACGAAGGTGACATGGGCAAGGTGATCAAGCTGGACCGGGACGGTCTCCATGACCTGAACGTGCAGTGTGACTGGCAACAGAAAGGTGGGACCTACTGGGTGCGGTACATCCACACAGAGTTGCTAGGTAAGTGGGCCTGGCCAGAAGGTAGGACGTGGCATGATTGACAGGCAGTGTGGCCAGTGCATTCAGTGTAATGTTCTTTCTGCCCTGTGATAGGCTTCCCACCGCAGAGCTCCCCCTCTCATATCAAGATTGGGGACAAGGTTCGTGTGAAACTCGCTGTGACCACGCCCAAGTACAAGTGGGGCTCAGTGACCCATAGAAGCATCGGAGTTGTGAAAGGTAGGCCTCCTGGGACCCTGCAGACACGGGATTTCGACAGGGATTTAAAGTGCTGCACCCAGCTGACTGCGAGCTGCCTTGTGTCCAGCTTTCAGTGCCAATGGGAAGGACGTGATTGTTGACTTCCCCCAGCAGTCACACTGGACGGGCCTCTTGTCAGAGATGGAGCTGGTGCCGAGCATCCATCCCGGAGTCAGGTGGGCCTTCATCACAACCGTTCGAGTGTGATGTAGCCATCTGTCCGCTCTGCATCAGTCAGCCTTCGCTTGATAGTCCCCCACCATTTCTCTCCTGGTCATTAATGCAGCACCCCCTGCGTGTAGTGTCCTGACCTCGCCCACACCCCCCCCCCCCCCTTCCCCATTATTAGATTTGATTTATGGTTACAGGGACAGGAAAGTTGCTGGGGAATTTGGTGTCTGAATCTTCACCGCTACATTTGTTACCACAGATGTGATGGCTGTCAGATGTTTCCGATCAATGGGCCCAGGTTCAAGTGCAGGAACTGCAGCGACTTTGACTTTTGCGAAAGCTGCTTCAAGACTCGAAAGCACGACAGCAGGCACTCGTTCGGCCGGATCAATGAGCCTGGTCAGTGGGTCCTGCCCACGTCGCTCCGTTTGGCCTCAGACCTCCCCTCATGTGCCCTCACCCCACCTCGTGTGTTTATGTGGACCCCACCAGGCCAGCCCACCACGTTCTGCGGGCGCGCTGGCAAGCAGTTGAAGCGGCGTCACGGGGGCCAACGCGGCATGTTGATCGAGGAGTGGTCGCGGGCGGTCAAGAGCCTCAGTGTCTCGTCCTCTGTCAACCAGGCGTCCCGCCTCATCGACTCCAGCGAGCAGTACTGGCAGTCCTCGGGGTCCCAGGGCAAGGTGGGCTGTCGGGCAGTACGGGTGAAGGCAGAGGAGAAAAGGAACAGTGTTCTGTAGCTGAAAATGCCGCATTCTGTTTGCCAAGGATCTTTCCATTTGCTTTCTTTCCTTGGTTCTGAGGTGTAAGTGCTCTGCTTTTCTGTGCCAGCATTGGATCCGCCTGGAGGTCTTCCCAGATATTCTGGTCCACAGGCTGAAGATGATCGTGGATCCAGCAGACAGCAGCTACATGCCCTCTCTCGTAGTCGTGTCGGGTAATGATGTCCCCGCTGTGTGGGGGTGGGGGTCCTTTATAAGTGTCTCTCCTGTCTTGCGTGGTCAGTCTTTCGGTCTGAATTTATGCTTGTGTGTTTTGGCTGCTGCCTCCACAGGGGGAAATTCTCTGAACAACCTTATAGAGCTGAAGACAATCAACATAAACCCCACTGACACTACCGTCGTCCTCCTCAGCGACTGCACAGAGGTAGGACACAGAGTGCGCCAGCGTTCCCTCCCCCTTACAAAAGGAGTGTCGCTGTACCCCTCCTGCTGTGTTGACAGTGGCGGTCAGATTAGAGCATTAAGATTGAGTCTCCTGTATCCTCAGTATCACAGGTACATCGAGATTGCCATTAAGCAGTGCCGTAGTTCGGGCATCGACTGCAAGATCCATGGGTTGGGCATCGTGGGACGTATCCGGGCCGACGATGAGGACCTGGCCACTGTCCCGTTCCTGGCCTCTGATAATGAGGAGGATGATGACGACAAGACCAGCTCTGGGAGGTAAGGGTGACGGTTTACTGGCACTGGGGCTTAGAGATCTGCTGGCATTGCAGAATTTCACCTTGAGAAGACACTGGCTCTGTATGCTTATCCTCGAAACGACGCTTGGTACTGTTTGCCTGTATTTCAGCTGTACTTTCTGCTGTAATGGTTTTTAAATGCTTTGTGGACATTGTGTTATCAGGGTTGGACTATCCGGTGAAGTACTGAGTGTATTTTTTTTTTAAGTACGGTCCGTCTGAAAGGGGTTGTTCCCTCCATCCATTAGTCTGGCCCGGAAGAAATCTGTGGGTCTGGAATCGGCCGCCATGATAAGAACCAAAGTCTTTGTTTGGGGGCTGAATGACAAAGACCAGCTTGGCGGACTCAAGGGATCGAAGGTAACCCTGAGTGGGCGTTCGTATGGTCACCTGACCTGCCATGGTATGCACCTGGCTCGTCCTCATGTTCTGTATGCCCCTGCAGATCAAGGTGCCTTCGTTCTCGGAGACCCTCTCTGCCCTCAATGTGGTGCAAGTGGCAGGTGGTTCCAAGAGCCTGTTTGCAGGTCAGTACCAGCTAAATCTAGCAGGCTGTGGGTTCTGTTTCTGCTACACTGATGCTTGTGCATGTTTGCAACTCCATTTTTTTAACTGGAACAAATATACAGTATGTGTGCTTCTGGCACAATTTGTCACCAGTGGTGACCCATAGTCACTTCCTGCTTGGCGACCCTGTGTTGCAGTCACGGCAGAGGGGAAGGTTTACGCTTGTGGCGAGGCCACCAACGGGCGGCTGGGCTTAGGCCTGTCCAGCGGCACCATCCCCATCCCCAGGCAGATCTCCGCCCTCAGCAACTATGTGGTGAAGAAGGTGGCTGTGCACTCAGGTCAGTAGCCCCTCCCCTCGAGCCACTTTAGCAAGACTGCTTACTTGCAGGGTTTCTGTTTTAACTCCACCTTCCTATGCTTCCAGGAGGACGCCACGCCATGGCCCTGACGGTGGACGGCAAGGTCTTCTCCTGGGGCGAAGGAGACGATGGGAAGCTCGGTCACTTCAGTCGGATGTAAAGCCTGTTTGAAAGCCGGTTCCACTCTGGTCTTGGGGTGTCGGCCGATTCCTGGCCACTCGTCATTTTATACCAAGTCATAACAGCAGATAAATGGCACTGAAATAGACATTTCTTGGACACATGGAAGATAACTCTGGGTGCCTCTTTATGTCACTGCAGATGTTTGGAGTATTGTAGGTAGCATTCTGGCAGTGACATGTACTTTCATGAGCTGGTCAGGAGTGGCGTTTGAAGCCCCCATGGGTCAGAACTTGACTGTCTTCACCACAGAGTGCTTGAGCCCAACTCCCTGCTCTTCACACCCAGGAACTGCGACAAGCCGCGGCTCATCGAGGCCTTGAAGACCAAGCGGATCAGGGACATTGCCTGCGGCAGCTCCCACAGTGCGGCCATCACATCCAGCGGAGAGCTCTATAGCTGGGGCCTGGGGGAGTACGGGAGGCTGGGCCATGGGGACAATACCACACAGCTCAGGCCCAAACTGGTATGACACTCTGGCTCTTCTGCTTCACTGGAAACATGGAAGATGGTGCTTGATCAAACTCACATTGACCATGAGGGTGGCGCTGTGTGTTGTCAGTGTGACCCAGGTGTGGTTACTTTCTCTATCTGCTGCAGGTGAAGGTGCTTCTGGGCCACCGAGTCGTGCAGGTGGCATGTGGAAGTAGAGATGCTCAGACCCTCGCCCTGACTGATGAAGGTACTTAGTTTAACGTGCCCTCACAGCTGAGGGGGAGGCTGTTTCTGTGGTGATTTCACATTTTTCCTCTCCCTCATTTCCGACAGGCCTGGTGTTCTCCTGGGGGGATGGAGACTTTGGAAAGCTCGGCCGGGGTGGCAGCGAGGGCTGCAATGTCCCGCAGAACATAGAGAGGCTCAACGGGCAGGGCGTGTGTCAGATTGAGTGTGGGGCCCAGTTTTCCCTGGCGCTCACCAAGTCCGGTGTGGTGTGGACCTGGTGAGTGTCACAGGAAACCCAAACCAAGTAGGCACTCAAAGCTCGGGGTGTCCCCATCATTGCTGGGGATTAAATGTAAATCGCCCCCAGTCTCACTACTGCATCGCCTGGTGTTTATGTCGCTAATCAGCCCTAATCGAATGTCATGAATCAGGGGAAAGGGTGACTACTTTCGGCTGGGCCACGGCACAGACGTTCATGTGCGTAAGCCTCAGATGGTCGAGGGCCTGAGGGGGAAGAAGATCATCCACGTGGCCGTGGGGGCGTTGCACTGCTTGGCTGTCACTGACACTGGTCAGGTGGGTCTCCCACACGCTCACTTGCTTCACTCTTCATTGCGAAATCCTGTCAAGATGTATCCATGTACCGCATTAACAGAGGGACACAAAATGCATCAATTTTGGCCTTGTTCCAAATGGGAATAGAGCAGCCTGAAGTGTCCTCCTAGTCTGTGACATGAATGATTTAATGATTCCTTGCCTAATGCATGTCCTCCTGGAGACCTTGATGGCTTTTACGTTAAGTCTGGCCTTCGCCTCCTGGCTGATGGGACCAATGTGCTTTCCCCTCCCCTGGAGGAAAAACAGGCAAATTTAATCACCTGGCTCACAGGACATGCCTGCCCCATTGTGTCCTTAGTGTTGGGTAACCGATCATAGGAGAGAAAGAGCTTAGCCAGCAAGTGGGGTATAGATCTCATAGGATTAAAAAAAAAAAAAAAAAAAAAAACAATGGAAGAGAAGGTCATTTGTCTGGAATATTTCTAACCCTCGCTTCCATCCTGGCAGGTGTACGCTTGGGGTGATAACGATCACGGGCAACAGGGAAACGGGACCACCACAGTCAACCGCAAACCCACCTTGGTGCAAGGCCTGGAGGGCCAGAAGATCACGCGTGTGGCCTGTGGTTCTTCGCACAGCGTGGCATGGACCACGGTGGACATCACCACACCCTCCGTGCATGAGCCCGTCCTCTTCCAGACTGCCCGGGACTCCTTGGGAGCCTCATACCTGGGTAATCGCCTTGGAGCTTCTCCTCGTTCTCCCACCTCTCACCACGAGTGCCTTTTTAGCAACATTCCAGAACTCAGGAAAGACAAGTAGTTTAAGAGCAGGAACAGGCTTGCATGTACAGTGGGGCAGCGAAGAAGCTCTGCTCTAAGCTGCTAGGAAGATGTTACACTGACTACACAGACAGTGAAGGAAACGCATGTGTGTGCTGCACATTGACACGGTGGCCACTTGATTAGGCGTGTCTAGCTGGGCCCACTCGCCTCATGGGAAAAGCAGCTGTGCGTTCAGTGAAGCCGTTCTGCAGACCGCTGTTGTACTGAGCTGTTATCTTTCACGTGTGGCCTTCCTGTTGGCTTTGAGTCTGGCCGTTATCCTGAGAATTGTCTCACCTGCAGGACTGCTGCTGAGTGGATGGTTTTTTGTAAAAGTCTGTATTAAAAATCTGTAAACCCTAAACACTTTAGTGTGTGTGAAAATCTCATGAGGGGGACTGATTCTGAGATGCTGGAACCATCACGTCTGGCACTGAGTCACACCATAGCTGAAATGGCTTGGATCACACAGCTTAGCCTTTTTAATGCTCAGCCATTCAGGAACTGGACCTCTTGACCCTGCCTACCATATGACCATACCACATGACTTGCTGCTGGGAGCAGCTGGCTGTTTGTGTTAACAAGCAGATGTACCTAAAACTCTCCACTGTAAAATTACCCCCCCAAGCTCCTATTACTAGTGTTTGCTGTACAGCTGAATCTCTGTCTAGCCGGGAATCGGTTCTGGCATTTTGGCCGACTGGATTGGGGAGGGTGCTCTTTCTACTAATAAGCCAATTGGCCGATGTTTTACCAGGTGTCCAATCAGACAGCGACTCGTCGAGCATCAGCAACAAAATGAACGGGCAGGGCAGCGCCAAGCCGCACCGGCCATCACTGGCTAAGATCCTGCTGTCGCTGGACGGCAACCTGGCCAAGCAGCAGGCCCTATCCCATGTGCTGTCCGCCCTGCAGATCATGTACGCCAGGTAAGGTCAGAGCCGGATGGTCAGGTGCTTTATGACAGTCACGTTTGGACCGTTAACTCGTGGCCGTGCAGTTTTCTTTCTCTACCTTTTATTCACCTGTCTCTGCCTGCTGCTTCTGCAGGGATGCTGTGGTGGGAGCTCTGATGCCCGCCTGCATGATCCTGCCGGTGGAGTGCCCGTCCAGCTCTCCTGTGCCGCCTTCCGACTCCTCCACGGCCTCCAGTCCCTACGAGGCCGAGCACTCCCCTGTGGCCCCCGAGACAGAGGAGCGCCATAGCCCCAGCCCTTGGCAGGAGAGGAGAGGAGAGGTAGTGGACCCTCTGTGCCCCTGGTCAGCCTCAGATGCTCAGACTACAGGCTGAAATTCCTGGGATGTGTTGATTGGATTCTGACTGTAGCCGAGCCAGACCTTATTTCTTTGGTTTCTCAGCTGGTTTTGGGGACTGACGGAAATGCCCTGTAACCCCCCCCCACGTCAAGGGCAGCATGTTTATTGCCTCCTGTGATGGCCCTTCTGGACAGGTCCTGTCTTCAGAGGATGCCGTGAGCCCTTCATCTGCAGTGACCCCCTCAGCATCGGCGGCATCCTCTCGCCCCTTCATACCCGTCACAGACGACCCCGGTGCTGCCAGCATCATCGCAGAGACAATGACCAAAACCAAAGAGGTGTGTGTGGGTCTTTTTGGAAACTGGCTGTATGCCTGATGTAGGTTTTCTCAAATGCTTTGAGGCTGCCAGCTCTTTGGTTGCACCGAGTACATGGGGTGTAACTGTGCCTCCCCCCCCCCCCCCCGGCAGGATTCTGAGAACCAGAGCAAGGTGTCGGGACCAGAGCCGCAGTACCTGGATGAGTTCACCAGCCTGCTGGTGCCGGACGACACGCGGGTCATGGTGGACCTACTGAAACTGGCCGTTTCCCAGCGCTCTGGAGAAAGGGGGAAGGAGGTGCTGTCGGCTGTGCTCTCCGGCATGGGCACGGCCTACCCACAGGTGTGACTTCTCTCAGTCCCCCCCCCCACCCCCGATAGGACCCCATCAGGAAATGTGCAATCATACGACAGACCTTTTCTTGTGACAATTTGCCCTTGTGTTATGCAGTGTAATATTTTGCAAAGAATTTCTACCTTTTATATTTGAATGACTTTCTACATTTGGTACACAAGCTGTCATGGTCACTGTGTGTTTAGCAGCGATAGGATGGCTCAGCTAGCGCCCCCTGCTGACCAGTGTGTGACCTGGCCCATGTGCAGGTTGCGGACGTCCTGCTGGAGCTCTGTGTGACGGAGCTGGAGGATGTGGCCACTGACTCCCAGAGCGGACGTCTGTCCTCTCAGCCTGTGGTGGTGGAGAGCAGCCACCCCTACATCGATGACACCTCCACCAGCGGCACAGTCAAGATCCCAGGTAGACTGTGGGAAGCCACGCCCACAGATAATGTTAAAGTGGCCCACCTGCAGTGGCCTGACTATGGCCACTGTCCTCTTGTCACAGGTGCGGAAGGGCTGAGGGTGGAGTTTGATCGTCAGTGTTCCACCGAGAGGCGACACGATCCGCTCACTGTCATGGATGGCGCTAATAGGATTGTCTCCGTCCGATCAGGTGCTCAGTCTGTCTTTGGGTTGAACTTGACCATGTTGAGGAAATGGCTTGTGATGTCTGTTTTCTTTTCTAATGGAACGCTCTCATATTGCTCAGGCCGGGAGTGGTCTGACTGGTCCAGCGAACTGCGGATCCCGGGGGACGAGCTGAAATGGAAGTTCACCAGCGATGGCTCCGTCAACGGCTGGGGCTGGCGCTTCACCGTGTATCCCATCATGCCTGCGGCCGGTGAGTCCGCCAGACTGTGGGACACGTGGCCGGGATCACAAGGCAACCTCCTTACCTTTTGGTGGTACGTGTGCAGGACCCAAAGACCTGCTCTCGGACCGCTGCATCCTTTCCTGCCCCTCCATGGATCTCGTCACCTGCCTGCTGGACTTCCGGCTTAACCTGGCTTCCAACCGGAGCATCGTGCCACGGTTAGCGGCCTCCCTGGCTGCTTGTGCTCAGCTGAGTGCTCTAGGTGGGTGGAGTCTCCATAAAGGGGCAGCACCTCCCCCCCCCCCCCCCGACTGCTGGAGCACCGCTAGACTCATCCTCTCTGGCGCTTGTGTGGTTCTGCTTCTGCAGCAGCCGGCCATCGCATGTGGGCTCTGCAGAGGCTACGCAAACTGCTCACCACCGAGTTTGGCCAGTCCATCAACATCAACCGGCTGTTGGGCGACGGTGACGGAGAAGCCCGCTCCATGGCAAGTGTGTGTGTGTGTGTGTGTGTGTGTGTGTGTGTGTGTGTGAAAGACAGACATGCATTTATCCATGTGGACCTGGAGGCGTGATGAGCATATACATCCTAGTTGACTTGAGGTACCAGATGTGACCCATGTCCCATATGGCTCAGTCAATCAGGACTTGATTGCATTATTAAGCAGATTAATTACTTATAAACTGAACATAATTCAACATGTTTGTCCCCTCACTGAAGGAGTAAAAGCAGATTTTTTTGAAGGCAAAGAGCCGTTTTAAAGCAGAAACGGCCTCACGCTGTTGATGTCTTTGTGTTAGCTTACTATCGTGGCCTTGCTGCCATATGTCACTGTCGCCTCCCCTCTCTACTGCAGAGCTTCACAGGCAGCGCCCTGGCGGCGCTGGTGAAGGGGCTTCCTGAGGCCCTGCAGAGGCAGTACGAGTACGAGGACCCCATTGTCAGGGGGGGCAAGCAGCTCCTCCACAGCCCCTTCTTCAAGGTACCGGTGTGGGGAGGAGGCGCAATCTCGCCCAGAGTGTCCGTGGACACTCTTGGTCATTGGTGCTCTTGCCTGGCCTTCTCATTTTAGGTACTGGTGGCATTGGCGTGTGACCTAGAGCTGGACACCCTTCCCTGCTGCGCTGAAACGCACAAGTGGGCGTGGTTCCGGAGGTACTGCACCGCCTCCAGGGTGGCTGTGGCTCTGGACAAGCGGACCCCCCTACCTCGCCCTTTCTTGGATGAGGTGAGGTGCTCTTTAATTGCCCTTAGTCCCCCCACCCCCCCATGTGTCACCATGTTATCAATTGCCGCTGCCTCTAGGTGGCCAAGAAGATCCGCGAGCTGATGGCGGATCACGAGAGTATGAACACCCTCCACGAGAGCCACGAGGTCTTCAGAAGGGAGCAGGACGAGCAGCTGGTTCAGTGGATGAACAGGTGAGTGGGCTTGCGGCTTCCCTGTCTTGTGGGCCCCCATCTTTAGCTCACAGTTTGTCTGTCTTCCTGCCTGATATTTCCATCTTATTTTATTTGAGTTGCATCATGTTCCTGTTCTGTGTTTACACCGCTTTACTACCCTGGGTCACTTCTGGTCCTCCTGGGTCACAACCGTATATTTCTTGCAGGCGTCCAGATGACTGGACTTTGTCAGCCGGTGGAAGTGGCACAATCTATGGCTGGGGGCACAACCACCGGGGCCAGCTGGGTGGCATCGAGGGGGCCAAGGTGAAGGTGCCCACGCCCACGGAGGCCTTGGCCATGCTGCGGCCTGTGCAGCTGATTGGCGGGGAGCAGACCCTGTTTGCGGTAACTGCAGACGGCAAGGTGAGGCAAGATCATGGTGTCTTGGAATGTGACCTTTTGTTAACGCGAGATGTATTTGAGTTCAACTTTTTAAGCCTTTTGAGGAAGTGGGAGGGAGGCTGTGCAGTCCTGGCAGCCTGGTGTCGTGACCCAGGCGTTTTCTCCAGCTTTATGCTACAGGCTACGGCGCCGGGGGCCGGCTGGGAATCGGTGGCACCGAGTCAGTATCCACGCCCACCCTGCTGGAGTCAATTCAGCACGTCTTCATCCGCAAGGTGGCAGTAAACTCTGGGGGCAAGCACTGTCTGGCGCTGTCCTCCGAGGGAGAGGTCTACTCCTGGGGGGAGGCTGAGGATGGCAAGCTGGGCCATGGCAACAGGAGGTTAGGGTGCTACATCCAAAATGCCTAAGACTCCTTTATCATGGCAAGCAATGACAAACACCGGAGTTTAATTTTAGAAGCAGTGCCACAGATAACCAGCAGATGGCAGTTCAGAATTTGTTGGAAAAGATCTCTTTACAAAAGCATTACAAATGCTAACTTCATGTTATTAAAATCTTTTGATTTCAGCTGCTAAGTGTTGAGAAGGGTTTAAGTACTTTTGTATGATTTCTTTAACACGTATTAGTGCATGACTCATTTTAGGTGTGATTTCACCGTGGATTTTGATGTGCCTTTATTCCTGGCAGCCCATGTGACCGGCCCCGTGTCATCGAGTCCCTGCGTGGCGTGGAGGTGGTGGACATTGCGGCCGGGGGGGCACACAGTGCATGCATCACCGCCAGTGGCGAACTGTACACGTGGGGCAAGGGACGATACGGCCGCCTGGGCCACGCGGACAGCGAGGACCAGCTCAAGCCCAAGCTGGTGTGTGGCACGTCGTGCCAGCCGGGGTTCCACCATGGTCACAGTAATTAGAGGTCTCAGCTAATCGGTGGCTGATTAACTTCTGGGATGTTGGGCGACTTCCACGTGTACATCTAGTTTCGATGAGCACTTATCTGATCTGGCTCACGGTGATCTGGAGGCAGTCCCAGGGAGCAGAGCACGAGGTGGACCAGGGGGCGCACGCGCGCGCGCACACACCTGAGCTAACCTGTTGAATCAGTGCACTGCGTGGTAGTCAGCCTGCAACTGTCTTCCTACCCCGAGGCTGTACCTGGCCTTCACAGTGGCCTCCGCTTGATGACAGGTTTTCACCCTTTGGCGGCCTTGCCGTTTGGTTTTAACTTGAGTGCTTGATTAAGTCCTGAACTTTTCTATGGTAGGACAGTGCAGCCTTCTAACGGATAGGATGGCTTTCGTCTTCACGCATCCAGGTGGACGTGCTCCAGGGCCACCGCGTCATCGATGTAGCGTGTGGCAGCGGCGATGCCCAGACGCTGTGCCTCACCGACGACGACATGGTGTGGTCCTGGGGGGACGGCGACTATGGAAAGCTGGGCCGTGGCGGCAGCGACGGCTGCAAGGTGCCCTTGAAGGTGAGTGTTAAATGGAACAGAGCAGGGATTCGTGTGGGGATGCGTGGGGCCTGATGTGCCTGTAATCATCATTAAACCATCCAGCAGTTTCATGGCCATTGTGGTTTTTTTTTTTTTTGGGGTAATTGCCACAAACTCTTGTTAAAGGCCTTGAAGCAACTCTGTGAAATGCACTATAAAAATACAGCTGTGTAAACTGATATGTACTGATGCAGCATGATGTCTTTGCTCTCCTGCTCGATTCCGGCAGATCGACTCCCTCGCCGGGCTGGGCGTGGTCAAAGTGGAGTGTGGCTCCCAGTTTTCTGTAGCGCTGACCCGTTCTGGTGCCGTCTACACGTGGTGAGTATGCTGCCCTACAGCTGATTGGCTCATTGCCTGGCAGCCCAGGTGTTTTGAACTTTGAGCTGCTTTTAGAACTTCCGCAATGCATACTGATTGGCTGAAGGTATCCTTGGATACCACCTATCGACATCATTCTAACTGTGTTCAGGGTCGTTTTTGCCCCATTAAAGACCTCAGCTTGGGCCTCACTGACGTTAATTCCTTATTTAGATGTTTGGGGTTGTAGCTCCACTCTGCTGGCCATGTAATCAGTGTCACTTGGCCCATGTGCTCAGTTGAACAGAGACCAAAACACAGGCATCGTTGTGGTCCCTTTTGTCAGTTCTACCACCGTGTGTAACTGCTTGATTGTTCGTTGCCTTGTGCCCCCGATAGGGGGAAAGGGGACTATCATCGCCTGGGCCATGGCTCTGATGACCACGTGCGCCGCCCACGGCAGGTCCAGGGTTTGCAGGGCAAGAAGGTGATCGCCATTGCCACTGGCTCGCTGCACTGCGTCTGCTGCACTGAGGACGGTAGGAGCTTTACATGCCACGCCTCTTGACTACAGCCAGCTTGTACCACAGCAGTGTTCCCAGGAGGGGAGGACATCGTACAAATTTATCTTTTGTTTATCTGACTTGTGCACTGATATAAAGCAAGCAGCCAAGCGCTGCCTCGTACAAGTTAGTCAGCTCCAGGCTTGGCAGTATGTGTGTGCCACCAGTAGGTGGCGATAGCTACAAAAAGTACTCGGGTCTTTTTGGGGAGAAGATCAACTGGTGTGTCCCCTCACTGCAGGGGAAGTGTACACCTGGGGCGATAACGATGAGGGCCAGCTGGGTGATGGTACCACCAACGCCATCACAAGGCCACGGCTCGTGGTGGCGCTGCAGGGCAAAAAGGTCAACAGGGTGGCCTGCGGTTCTGCACACACGCTGGCCTGGTCCACCAGCAAGCCGGCTAATGCTGGCAAGCTCCCAGCCCAGGTAGGTCCACCCTGATCATCCTACTTCAAATTACGGGCATGAGATGTGATGTGAATTGTACATGGCCTCTTTCAGTGGTGGTGTTGTCACCTTGCATTTCAGGTCAGACACAGTTTGGAGTGTAGCACTGACTTGTGTAACTTGGCTCCATGTACTAAAATACTTTATCAATGGCACCCCCTCCAGGTTCCAATGGAGTACAACCACCTGCAGGAGATTCCCATCATCGGCCTTCGCAACCGGCTGCTACTCCTGCACCACATCTCTGAGCTCTTCTGCCCCTGCATGCCCATGTTTGATCTGGAGGGCCGACTGGGTCAGATGGGACAGGGCCCCTCCGTAGGGTTCGACACACTCCGTGGTATTCTCATCTCACAGGGCAAGGTGAGCTTCTGACCTGACCTGTGTGTGTGTGTACATACACAAACTGCAGGAAGACTAACTGACCCCCCCCCCAGATGGGATCAGCTGGGTGATTTAGGTGTCACACGAAAGTTTGCTGACCTTCCCAGTTAGCCACACATGTATTGGACACTGTTTTCCAAAGGATCCGAGTCGCTCTTATTTTAAACTTTCCAGGAAGCGGCGTTCCGCAAGGTGGTCCAGGCTACGATGGTCCGAGACAGGCAACATGGACCTGTAGTGGAGCTGAACCGGATTCAGGTATGCGGGGAGGACTTATAGGGTAGATTACATAAGGAAGCTGACTTGGGAACGTTTAACTCAGCCTATTGGCAGCTTGTTCAGCAGGTCAGGCTGTCGAGGGGAGATGGGCGACTTGCTGTGTGTGCGCGTGTGTGTGTGCGCGCGTGTGTGTCCTAGGTGCCATGTGAGAGCATTGTTGGCACGCAGTATCAGCTGCTGTCCTCGTGGCTGCCGGGTCGCGGCAGATCACACAGGGCCTCTATAGCTACAACTTGGTCTCTGTGCTACCATGTGATCTCTGTCTGTGAGGTGAGTGAGTGCTCCCTCTGTCTTAATTAAGAAGGGTATAAATCTGAGGCAGGCCCTATCTGATCCATAAAGTAAGCCCCCCCATCTTTTTCAGGTAAAGCGCTCGCGGAGCAAAGGTGGCCTGGCCGGGCCTGATGGAACCAAGTCGGTTTTCGGACAGATGTGCGCCAAGATGAGCTCGTTCAGCCCCGACAGCCTGTTGCTGCCCCACCGTGTCTGGAAGGTCAAGTTTGTGGGTATGTTTGGCAGGGAGGGGTCCAGTCACTCAGCTCCCACTCTAATCATACATAAACCATAAACACTGGCTTTATATTCCATGGACCGCGCAGCCCCTTATGACCCAGTTATCTGTAGCTGGGTCCTCGCCAGAGTCTGAAGCTGAGTTCTTGGATGAATTATTTGGACTTGAGTTTTTGTGTCAGCAATCAGGCAGTTTACCGGGCAACTGGGCAGAAATGTCAAGAACTGACCATGCAATGCCTGAGGCGGGTTATAGGCTTTAACCTGTGCGTTGGTTAATCGTGTCCCCAGGCGAGTCCGTGGATGACTGTGGTGGGGGTTACAGCGAGTCCATCGCCGAGATGTGTGAGGAGCTGCAGAACGGGCTCACGCCGCTGCTCATTGTCACCCCCAATGGGCGTGATGAGTCAGGCGCCAACCGTGACTGCTTCCTGCTCAACCCTGCCGCCCGCTCACCACTGCACGTTAACATGTTCCGCTTCCTGGGTGCGTGCCTTTGATTCTCATCTCAGACTGGGAGGCTTTGGGGTGAAGCCCTACTTTCTCATAGCCAGTGCCCAGTTGGAGACTTGAGTGGTGCTTGTAGTCATTGTTTAGCGGGTGTGTGTGACACAGCGATGGGTTAGGTGTGTGTGTGTGTGTGTGTGTGTGTGTGTGTGTGTGTGTGTGTGTGTGTGTGTGTGTGTGTGTGTGTGTGTGTGTGTCTGTCAGGAGCCCTCCTGCTCAGAGCCCTGCCTTGTCTCCACAGGGGTCCTACTGGGAATCGCCATCCGCACCGGCAGCCCCCTGAGCCTGAACCTGGCAGAGCCGGTATGGAAACAGTTAGCAGGCATGAACCTGACCATTGCCGACCTCAGTGAGGTAATCTAAGCCGCTACCACCCCCCCACCCCCCCCAAGAAATAAACTGGATAATACAAATTTCGGTAGTACAGTAGCAGTTGTAAACCAAAAATCCAGTTTTTGCTCAATGCTTTACTTTGTTTGCCTTGGTAGGGGGAGAGTTGTTGAGATTCTTCTGATCAAATTATTTTTTTATAACTCATTACAGAAAATGTTGCTGCATTTTTAGGTGTGAGATGTGATCAAAATACATACAAGAGTAATAAACCTTAATGTAAATGGTACAGGGTGTGTCACAGAAACACACTGCGTATGATTTATGGGGCTGATGCAGCCTGTTGTCAGTAAAGGGTTATTCATGTGCTACAGCATGTGGAACAACGCCATTCACTGCACAAAATCACAGTAATGCGCTCGGCCCAGCTTCCTATAAGGATGGATGGAAACGAAATACCCAGATTCTTTAAGTCCCGAGAACAGAACTCTGATAGTCAGCACTTCCAGAATGTCGCTTTCAGCAACACACCTGCTGTAGTTTTCCAGCCTCCAAAATGAGTGTAAACCACTCAGCCGTTTGTCCCTGCTGGAGATGTCGCACCATGAAATGTAACCCTGGTAAACATGGGATGTTTTTGGTGGTGATTCATAAACGAGCTCCTTCTTAATAGCCAGTTAAATGTGGCCAACTGTTGGAGTGTTCTATGCTGATGGTGTGATAGATAGCTTAGCTAGAGAGCTTGAGAGAGGTCAGATGTACTTTGTTCTTCTCTGTAATTTTGCTAGAATTGCAAATGGCTGAGACCACCTTATTCTACATATTAAAAGCCTACGATCCAAATTTATTTACTGAGTGTGGATATTTTGTTAACCCTGACAGTTGGCACACTCGACAATTACGTAGATGTGGAGTACTCGAATAGAGCTCATTGATACCATAGTTATTAACCTACAAGCTGGTGTAAGCCTGATCAGTTTTGTAAAAATGATCAAAAAACGTTCCCCCACGTGTTAATTTTTTTCTCATTAACGTGCACTGCTTAATAAGCTTAGAACAGCATATCATTTGTGTCTTAAATGATCGAGTCCAAGTTCTATGTGTGCTGAGACAGTCACAGAAACTGCTAAATCCAGGACTCAAGGAACACAGGGCCAAGGGAGGTGATGTATAATTATGCCAGGTCTAGTCAGATTCCACATGTGCATTTGCTGCTTGGCTCTTGGTTTCACACAGAGCACCGAGAACGCTGTACTGAAGCTAACCTTCGTAACTCAATAGAACCGGGAGAACTTTGAGCCACTGAATCAGTGCTGTGCTGCTTCCTGTCTGCATACCTCGTACCCTGAACTCTCCTCCATTCACACTTTGATTATGAGCTTTGGACTCTGAGCAGTGTAGTTGGGGGGTGGCATTTGTGGCTGTAGAGACAGAGGTCAGTTGTGGAGACACTGCACCCAGGAGCTGTGAGGGAGGATGCGGGCATGCAGCTCAGTCCCACGCCCAGGGTGCTGAAGCAGATCCTGTGATTGGTGGAGTCACAGTCCCAGGCAATGCCTTGGGGAAGCAGCGTTCAGGATGTCACAAGACTGTTGTGGTATTCATTTTTTTTTTTTTTAGTTGAAATAGTTGAATAGTTGAAACTCATTTGTTTGTAAAATGAGGTAAAAATGGTTCCTCCCTGTAATATTACTAACCATCATGAATTATACTCCTACACGTACATGTAGAGTTTTTTTTTTTTTTTTTTTTATTTGACCTGGAGGTTCCCTCCCCAGGTTGATAAAGACTTCATCCCAGGCCTGATGTACATCCGGGATAATGAGGCCACCTCAGAGGAGTTTGAGGCCATGACCCTGCCCTTCACTGTGCCTAGTGCCAGCGGCCAGGACATTCAGCTGAGCTCTAAGTACTCCCACATAACGCTGGACAACCGTGCGGAGTATGTGCGCCTAGCAATAAATTACAGGTGAGCCTGTCTGGGGGTGGACCAGGTGGGTGGGGGCTGGAGGCCCAGTAGAAATGGGCAAGTTTGTGGGGACTTGTCAAGGGTGACTGGGAATGATGTTTCGGTGGAAAGCTCCTGCTTGTCATTCACTTGCCCCTCTGCCCCACCCCCCTCGCAGGCTCCATGAGTTTGACGAGCAGGTGTCGGCCGTACGAGAGGGCATGGCCAGGGTGGTCCCGGTGCCTCTGCTGTCCCTCTTCACGGGCTATGAGCTGGAAACTATGGTGAGGAGCATCTTGCTTCCCTCATGTGTTGTGTTTGTTGCCTTATTGTACGTTCACACCGCAAGCGGCGAGGGCGTCAAAGCAACCGGAAGGCATTCATCCTCTATGGGAGAGCGCGTCACCAGGCGTTGAGCAGCGGCGCGGTGCGGCGCGATTTGGGCGACAAGAGCGTCAAAATGAAGTTGAAGCTCGGTCAACTTTATGGTAATGAGTTATGACGCGGCTCAGCGGCAACCAGTCGGAATGTAGAAATGCTCCGCTAAAGTGAGTTCCACAGAACACAAGCGTGTAAACTTTTCTTCCGTTCAAACAGTTCCCAAGCATAATGGAGGAGAAACTGATCATAGCCATAGTGGGCTTACCAGTTATTTATGACGTGTGCTTGTTTGCGTACAGGGACATAAGAAAAAAAAAAAAAAAACTGAGGCATGGACCAAGGTGTCTGAAACTATTGGCGTTCCGGGGGGTTTGTGAAGTGCATAATATATTTTTGTGAAAAAGGGAAGGAAATCGTGCACTAATTTTGGTGCTATAGCATGCGAAGCAGTGCGAATTGTCGGTGACGTTAACATTACCGCCGTCTTCGCTGCAGGTAAATCAGTACTGCATTTAAGCAACTACCTTGTGATTATCCATAGTGAGAAGATGATAAACTTGAAAAGAAGCGCAACACAATTTATAGGCATCATTTTCCCTCCAGAACGCTTGATTTTAAGCAGGAATGCAATTAACTGGCTCACAACAATACCGATTTGACAAATTATACCCTGTCGGCAGTCGGCACAAAGATAAGCTACACATTTCGTTTGCTTTCCAGCCCCTTTAAAAAGTTTGCAAGACCTAGTGTTCTGAACGACCTTAGCCCTGCCCACTCCATCTACGTCAGAGCGGCCACAGAATTCGGGCAGGGTGGTAAGAGTGAAGACTTGACGCCCTCGCTGCTCGCGGTGTGAACGTAACATTAGACTCATTCTGAAATGGGGGCGTGTTTGTTTGGTGGACAGAGTGGTTCCCTTACATTTTACAATACCCTCCTGCCCTTTTTTTGTTTTCTGTCCCACCCCTTTACTTGACTTGACCCCCTGCCTGTGAACCCGCCGCTGGTGTTTCCAGGTTTGCGGCAGCCCAGACATCCCACTCCACCTCCTCAAGTCAGTGGCCACCTACAAGGGTGTGGAGCCCACCGTGCCCCTCATCCAGTGGTTCTGGGAGGTGATGGAGTCCTTCTCCAACACGGAACGCTCCCTCTTCCTGCGATTCGTTTGGGGCCGGACCCGGCTACCCAGGACCATTGCAGACTTTCGTGGGCGGGACTTTGTAGTGCAGGTGAGTGTCTCCCTTAATGTGAGGCTGTGGCTCCACCTTTTTCCCAGTCCTCAGATGTCCAAGTGAATGAGACCTCTTGGTGATTTAAAGCGTTTTATTTGGATAGCATCCTCTAGCAGGCAATGATTAATTAAGAATCAGCGTGACTGCCCTGCCAGCTCTGTTGCCCAGCTGATGGCTCTGTCACTTCCTGTCACGAGTTAAATATCGACGCTGGCTCAGTGTATTTAGAGTTGCAGTGTCCTCTTCATGCTGATGTTTTTCTCCCAGTGCTCTCGTTCTCTGCCACAGTCCATAGATTCTCCATAGTTGCATTCCTGACAGGATAAGGGGATATGAGATGGAAATGCTTTAGTCTGGGTCCCTGGTCATGGTAATAATATCACTAGCTGTACACTTGCCCAAGGATGAGGCCCACTGCTTTAAATGAGCCATTAATCCAGGGCTCCACATGGGGTCTTAGCATTGATGTCAATCTGCAGTCAACTCCATTTTTCCACGGCCTCCTTTCTTGTGTGCTGCCACGCCGCAGGTGCTGGATAAATACAACCCCCCGGACCATTTCCTCCCCGAATCCTACACCTGCTTCTTCCTGCTGAAGCTGCCCAGATACTCGTGCAAGCAGGTGCTGGAGGAGAAGTTGAAGTACGCCATCCACTTCTGCAAGTCCATAGACACTGATGACTATGCACGCATTGCGCTGAGCGGTGAGCCAGCGGCCGACGACAGCAGTGAGGACTCGGACAATGAGGATGCCGATTCCTTCGCCTCTGATTCCACACAGGACTACCTGACCGGGCACTGAGGAAGTTCCCACTGAACTCCCCCTTGACCTATGACCTTTGACCCTCGACTTACCGAGGCCCATAAGTCCCACAAAGAAGCTGCCACCCATAGCTGAAAAACGTCCCTTTTACTCACATTTCTTACTATTAAAGAGAACATTACACCTATGTGTAACCTAACTCCTGTAAATCATAATGTGCAATTAGCTTTGGAGGCGCTGTAACCTTTTTCTTGAAAAATATTTGGCGCGTGTAAGGAGGTTGTTGTGTTTACTTACGCCATGTTTATAGATTATCGAATGACATCAGTGGGGCATCCAAATTAGGGCATTTAGCCTTGCACTGTGGTAGAGTTGTCAGGTTTTTTTCCCCCCTTGTGACTTTCACCTGACCTTGTATGTTTCAGATTTGAGAACACTAGTATTTTAAATATATATATTTTTTGTTGGTAATAGCAGTGTTTCTTTAAAACACCTTTTTTGACTGAATCTCAGTGTTTCTCACTTGACCTGCTTGAGATGCGGCCCACTGCGTTGTCGTTTTAAGGATGTCTGTCACTGTAGCCGTGTCCACTTACTTCTGTGTTATGCATTGTTCTCTTTGGGGAATGTATATAATATGATTGTGCCATGTATCCATGAACCGTGTCCATTTCCTGTGAATAAATAGATTTCAGCGCAAAAGTCTGTCAACCGTCACATGCCCTCCGCTTGCTGCTGTTTTTTGAACGGCTGGCTGGAGTCTGTTCTCATTTAAGTTGTAGATTTCATTCATTTCACGTAGTTCTGGTTTCATCGATCCTGTTAGTTCACTCTCGTGACAGTACGTCACATCTAGCTTTTGCGGGGATCTTATGCCTTTAGTCTCATTTCCTTATCAAACAATGTGAGATTCTCTTTAATGAGACTTCTCAATAGTGGTTTTGGGAAGAATTTAGATGTTCTACACACACAGTGAACTCCCCCTTTTGATCCTCTTTCGGAATGTACCATTTTCCTTCAAAGTATTAGGTCCTCGATGTTTATAAAAAAAAAAAAAAAAAAAAAAAAAAAAAAATTGTGGCTTAATTTGGCTTAAAAAATCACGGGCATTCTTTGCAGACTTAACTTGTCATTTTCGAGCGAGATCACGGTGTACGTTCTGTGGGAGCGAGTCAGGTGCTTCTCTCGTGTGCTTATCGAACCTGGAGCGAGATATGAGCCAATTTGGTCTTTGCCATGGCATTTGGGATGCGTGGGGCAACCCTGGAGCAGAAAAACGAACTGTGCTCCATGTGCTCATACCAGAGAGAGCTTTCACGCTAGCTTGTTCTCATAGCTGGATGTTTAAAGTGGGAGTTGAATGTCTGTCTCCAGACTCCCACAGCTGGCCCTCCCGTGGGTCTCAAACTAGTAACCTTTCTGTGATGATGCTGCGTCTTTCTCCACTACGCTGCCTGCTGTTAGATAGGTCATGACATTATGGCCGTTTTTGTCTTTTGCATGGCTTGTAGGTCAGTGTCCTTGCTGCGGATCTTGTGCCTGTGGTTTTTGTCCCCCCCCCAGTCGCTGTTGTGTATTGACACCCCAGGGGATGGGTCCGCTGCCCCTCCCTCTGAAGTTACAACACCTGGATTCCAGTAGTCATATGCTGGAGCCGTGCTGGTTCCCACTAGTGGTTTGTTGGAGTGAATTCCTTCTGGGCTCTGACAATGTGCCCTGAGCAGACAGACTGATTCAGATGGTCAGGATGATTTCGAATTCTACTACCACTTAACGGTTTATCCAACATCAGGACAGCTGTGTAACGTAAAACCAGGTTTTCCTAAGGAGGGATCAAGCTATCTCAGAATTCCACCCACCCTTGTAAGGGTGGTCTTTTGATGCAGGAGGTCTTTGGAATATGACTCCTTTCCCTGTGCTGTGAAGACAGCCAAGGCCAGAACAAGTGTCACATGTTTACCCCCCCCCAGGATGAGAGACAGGCCCAGATGAGAACTGGGAATCCATCCAGACCCAGCCCCAGTTCCTTGGTCTACTTTGCTTATCTGGATCAACCCAAGAATGTGGGGTGACCCATAGATCACCTTGTCTGCCACCCCCCTCCCCAGCAGCATGTACAGTATGGTAGTTATATGCCTTTCTGGCTCATTGAGCCCAAACGATCCAGGCAGCCCATATCCCTCTCTCACGTGTCACTTCAGCAGTTTCAGTTGACAACATCACTTAATGTAGAATAACCATATGTGACCAGATAGGCTGCTAGCATCGGGGGGCTGGCTGAAATTTGAAAATATTCACTTAACCACCTCCTCCTAATGATTATGGACAGTGTGATGATGTATTGTCCTTCCTCTGCCAGAATCTCTTTCCAAAGAGTGCAGGGAACATAGCTTTCCCAGAGGCTCGGAGCCATAAATGACCACATTCCTGCCATATCGCCTCATGCTGGAAGGCGTCATGCGTTGTAATGAGCCCGTGGCCCGACATGTGACGGCCCATCTGCTAGCCTCTGTGACGCACAAGGCGAGGTAGCGGGATGCCCTGTGGGTATTCTCTGTCCCAGGTGATTCGCTGTCAAAGAGCCGCTTTGTTCTGCAAAGTGAAGATGGATGGATGGATGGATCTGTCTATAAGTGCTGGCTGGGGAAGGGGAAGCTGCTAAAGAACCCTGGCGCAGGAAGGCTCTAAATCCCCATTCCATCGTCACCAAAACAGGGATGTCTGTCCGCCACCCTGCTGTTAATACAGAAAAACCATAATCCTAAAGAGTAGCTGGCCATTCTGGTATTTTCTCTCCTGTTCCCCTTCATAAATTGATAAATTATCAATCATTTATCAATACATTATGGTAGGTACTGGTATTGTATAACTGCATATAGAATACACCCCATTTGAGGCCTGTTTTATGACTAACAGCAGAATTTTGGCATAAGCTTTCGTTATCTGAAAATTCTGATGTGTGTAAATGTAAAACGATATACTCTGCAATTTCTGAAATTTGCATGTCCTCGATGTTCAGGCCAGTAAATAGAATGTTATAAGCGTTATAATTTAAGCATTTTTACTCATGAATGTCTGCTTTGATCTTCAAATTCTGAAACTGAAAAAATGTAGTCCTGTAATTACAAATTTGTATTAAAATGGGGGTGAAAATAGAGTAATGTTTGGAATTGGGGGGGTGGTGTGCGTCTCCCAACCACAGAATACAGTAGCGAGATCAAACAGTACACTGAGTTTAAGGAACACACCCCTCTGCTAGTCCCACCACAATTTGAAGCCTAGCCCCCTCCTGCCTGCTAATTAATGATTGCTTGAGTCTTACAAGAGAAGCTGAACGAAGGGGTGGGGGTCTAGCTATCAATGGGAGTTGAGGTGGTGGGGGTGGGGGGGTGGTGAGTCTGACACCCTCAAAGGTGCCATGGCCTCCACTGGATCCCTCTTCTCCCCCGGGACCCTGCGGGAGAGGGACGCTGCAGTCAGCACAGATTTGCTGCCCTTCACGGTATCATCTCTCGTAATCCTCCTCGTTTTCGCTTCAGCGGCTAAAGGTAAATTTAAGAAAACCCGCCTTTGTCTCAGCCTCGCAGAGCTAAAAGCCTGTTTGTCTAAACCTGGTCGCTGTACTTCTTAATACTAAAATGGAGCAAAATTAATTGCCATTAGTTTTTTGCAACCTAAAAATTAGCTTATCTTCCTGTCTTTCTGTGTGTTATGATGTACTACTCCTGTAGTGGGATGTACTTTAAAAAAGAAAATCAAATTCATTTAAGTTTTAACTTTGTTTTACTTAAAGTTCATACTGGACACCAGAAGTTTTTCAGTCAACATAAGGACAGTATTACTGCCTTGTGACATCATAATTTCAGTCCAAAAGTCTCAAAATCATGAGAAACAGTTGCTTCGTTTTTTTTTGTCAATTTTTCTTTGAATTTGAATTGCTTATCTGAAATATGGCTTAAGTAATTAATAGACTGGCTGTTAATCAGCTATTGAGGGATTTTACTTCAGAAGGAGGGTGCAGTTATGAAGAGATTTGGAGACTTTTAGCGTGCAAGGTAAACCTTCAGGGTGCAAATTTTGTGATTTGACCTGGATTTCTGTCTTTATGCCGAAGCCGGATTTATAATTGTTGGGCTGTAGCTGTGCATGAGTCTGGGTATTAATATGTAAGTTTAATATTTAAATGGTGAAAACATTCTCCTGCTACGGAGAAAATTATTTTGCATAAAATCATAAAATATGTGCAAAGTATTGCTTTAGGGCTGCAGGAAAATGCTTGCCATACAAGTCTACTCCATCTTTTAAAGATCCAGTGTGTGCAGTCTTGAATCTAGTGAAATTCAATCTGGCCTCTTTAAATGGGACACAACATATTATCTGAATTTTTTTTACTTAAAAATGACTTACTGTGTACAGTTACTAATCTTGCTGATCAAAGTACTGCAGCATTGCATTTCGCGGTCAGGTAACTACTTCATTGGCTTTGGGAATCATTCTTTTCAACTGAACGATGAATGATTCATTTAATAATCAAATCAAAACAAAGTAATTTTTCTTGAACGACACAAGTCTCCTCCATCCGTGACTTAGCCCTGAGATACTGAAGGACTTGACTCTTAAGGAGTTTGACAGCACAATACCATAATCCTATAACTGTACAGAAGCCATAATCTTTACAAAGTCTCTTAAGAGTTTACAACCCCTTCAAGAACCATGCAGAACAAAAGTTTTTCTTTCCAGTTTCTTCGTGAGGCTTGATGACTTGGGGGATAAAAACCACAAACCCGTTGCTTTGCATGTGACCAAACTTAATTCTTATGGAAATGCATCAGAATTACAAGTTGTGGAGTGTTTGTGCGAATGGGAAATGCAAGTCTTTCGGTCTGCAGTGTCGTGGGAACCTTAAACGCAAGGGAAGCGAGGTTTTGTTTTTTTTAATGTGCTACTCACTCAACATGACGAGAAGGAAAGCAGCTGGAACTGCCTCTTCAATTCTGTCACCTTCTGTATACGTAAAATAAATCAACGTATAAAGCTAATTTTTGTATAGCTGAATTAAGACTACATTTTCGTACTCGTTTTATGGAATACTGAAGAGAAGCAGAACCTTATTAGTGTTCTTGCTTTTCAGAGGTGATTTGCATTATTTTAAAATGTCTTACAATTGATCAGGTGTAACACAATTGCTGACTATAAATGTGGAGGAATACTTTGCTGCCCACAAAACGTTCTAAGAATGTTCTAATACGTCTGTAAAGCGATACGCGAACGTGGAGATTTTGATTTGAAAGGCGTTTGTGTGAAGCATATTCCTCAAATCCATTGTGCTAAGATTCCATGATCTGGGCCCTAAGCAGACGACTGCACGACAACACCTACAGTACGACTTCACGCTGCTCCCACTGCCAGCGTCACCGACATGCACAGTCTAGGGCTGGGAATCGATCCCAAAAAGAATCGATTCCTCGATTCCATGTAACTCAGAATCGAGAGTCGACTATAAAGCAGTGCAGTCAGATGCCTCTTGTAAGGCCTCTCTTTCGTAAGCTGGTCTTAACTGACCGGTGACTCCCCCCAGGTAGTGCTGATCAACTCCTAAAATGTTGGAATTAACTCCGATTCCAATCGATAGAGTTGATTCCAGACACCTCGTTGGTTTTCTCAATTCTCGACTCCAAAGACTTACAAGACCTCTTTCATTGTATTTTAAAACAAACAATATCGTAATGATAGTGTGATTGACAAGAGGGTCTTGACAGTTACACATAAATAAAATGGACTTCACGGTCTCCCATTTAGAATTTACACATGTATTGTATGTTTCATATCATATACACGTGTGGTGTAACAATGGGGCAGAAAATGGGAGGAATATTCGGAACTTGGAGATTAGCCGGTCGACGGGCGCCAACCCTGTACCTGACTTTGGTTTCTCGGCTCCATCTGATGGACGGCCTGTAGATGTTTCAACATTGGCAATAGTGTTTTATTTTACACCAGCAATTTGCTGCAAATAGTACATTTCACTTTGTTTTCCTGCTCTTCTCATGAAAAATATCGCCAGGAGTTAGACGTGCGTATTGACGCCTCAGCCGAATTAGACCTGCCTCTCTGTTCTCCGTGTGCTGGGCCATGGGTAAGGCCAAGGTCAAGCCAAGGTCAGGCACACTTGAGCCACATCGATTCACTGCGTGAAATCGACTCCACTCTCGATTCTGACTTGCATCTTGGAATTGATTCTTTTTGTGATCAACTGCCAGCCGTATTCTTAGGTCCCCACTCATGCTTCTATGTGCCACGCTGTCACGTGGTTTCTTAAAAATACAAAATACTTTTTACAGTATAAAACAATCACAAAGTAATGTTTAGGGTCTTCAACACTATATACGTTAATAATGTAGTTTTTAAAAAACAATACCGAATACTAAATGATTCCCCAGTTTTCATATGAACCAGAAAACGCAACATTTGTTTGATATTTGGTCCAGAAGGCAAACTACTAACATTCGAAATGACTGCAATTATAATGATCCCACTATTATGGATTTTCTATGATTTAATCATTTCCCGTCATTATTTAATATTATCCCCACTGCGTGTAATTAATGGACAATGAATTTAATTTCCCCAAGCTGGTCTTAAAACTTTGAATAGACATGAACTCACGTCCAGAACATGTATGTGATATGATTTACATTTCTGTAAATATTACACTGATCCCCCGACAAATTAAGCAGTTAGAAGGTGGATGGATACAGGCTCTCACAATGATGCTCAGGACCCTGACCTGAATAAGCAGTTCAAAAATGCATGGATTACACTGACGTTGAAGATTCATGACATCCAGATCCATCGCCTGTGGAAAAACGTATTAAGGTTCATTAAACTGTAAACTGATCAACCTTTATGAGCAATTTATCCTGAGGCTTACATTTCCTTTCAGGGAGGTCGGAAACTGTCTTAGCTAATAATATAGCTACATAATAATACAGATCGGCGGAACTGTTCAGTCCATTAAATGTAAAGCACAATTTAGTGTTATATTAAATACGGTTAAATAGGACATACACATTCACGACTTGAAATTTTATACGAGCTAAAAAGCGCAGTATCCTAATTAAGAACGTGCTGTCGCAGGTGCTTTTCTCATCCGCCAGACGGCGCTGTTTACCTCCTTTGGGTGTTTTCCCAGTCAGGTCCAGAAGTCCATATAAAAGCGTTCAGATACTGGCCGGAACTGCCAGAAAATGTCAACACGTACAGAAAAATACAATTATAAACCAGTGTGATTTCTGCTTTCATTTCCTCGCATGAGGCCGTACATTACTAAAACATTCACACCAGAATGAAATTCCATTTATTTCTTTCCTGGAGTTAGGCTATTTCAGTGCCCGTAGCATTTGAAAATGGTTCAAGCAATGAGGAAAACATAAAAAATATCATTTATAATTTATCTTACGCCTTTTTCATGGCATCTCATAATAAACAGCTCTTGCTTCTCTGTTAGTATCAACATGTATCTGGAAAACAAGAAGAGCTTGGAGAGAGAAATGTCTCAGACTGGGGTGCACGGCTCCCCGGGCAAGCGAACCGGCAGTAAGTTGGACACAATGGTGAAGAACCTGGACGAGCTCCGCCTGCTGGAGGGGTTCTCTGAGCTGCGGGAGACCGCCACCGGAGGGCGCTGTGTCATTTACACAGACAGCTACGACCCCACCCACGAGGAGGACAGGTAGGGGGCGGGTCCACGACGCTACAAATTCGCGCGTGCTTTTTGCCTGTAAAAATGTTCTTAGTGATTTTGTCGACTTTTCAGTTGTTTCATTTAAAATGTGTGTTAAATTGAATTACCCAGTGAGCAAACGCGTATAAATTAGCACTGTTGTAAAAGTTTGATAAGTCGTGTGCATAATAACTTAAAAGGCCATTTATCCAATTTGATATAGCCGGTTCAGATTTAAAAGAAAGCTGTTTGATGTCCTTAAGTGGTCGAGATATCAGGTCTCAAACCTGTATTACATCCTCTCAGTCGTAAATAGTTTCTGCACATTGAATCACATGATATCCGATCACTGGAGGACAGGCTTCAGCAACGTTTAAACCCTGGACACCCCCCCCCCCCACACACACACACACACACCAGCAGGAGGAATTGAATGTACTACTGTCATATGCTAGCAGTGTCTTCGCCCACCCAAGAAGTCCTGCAGTAGGCTGAAAAGCAGACACTCATCCGACTTTCAAAAATGAAATGTCCGGCATTAGTGATGCTGTCTGTGTCCCATATATATTAAGGCTTGTGCCTTGTGTTTGAAAGGCAAATGCACTCTTTTGCAGTCCTTAGCGAACTTTGAAGGCTGTGTGATGAGATTCCCTGAACATTCTCCCTTCGAATCTCATCATGTCCCCATATCCACCATGGATTTTTGATCCTGTACTTTTGCATTAGTGAGCCACTAACCCTTTCAATTTTAGCATTTTAACTCACACAACTACATGACTAGACCATTCCCTTATAAAGTTGCATGCCTATGACAGGTTAGATCTTAAAGGTCTGGTCTTTATTTTTGCTGGTTTCTGTGACAACTAGTTATTTTCTTTACATCTAAGATTCAAAAGAAGATTTTTTGAATCATCTAAGCTAATGAAAGTACCATTTTACTTGTTCTTAAATTGAAAAGACTGAAGTAAGTGAGATCTCAGAAACAAATGTTGCTCGCTGTATTCTGGCTGTTTCAGTTTCAGTCTTCCTCAGTCATTTCCCTTTGATTGGTTCTTTTGTTTTTTTGCACTCAAATTCCACTCTTTCAGGGGGTTCTCTATCTACATCTGGGAATGAAATTTTTTCTAGGTTCTTCTCAAACACAAGTCCGATAGGAATAAAAGGTGTTTGCCAGTTTGGTTGTCAGGCCCATTCTTCTTAGTCTCAGCCTCTTGTGCTTTCCTTTTCACATAATACAGTATGTACTGTACAATTTTTTTTTCTATTGCAAGGAAAACAAGAATTTCAGATAAGGGCTGTTCAGGCTTGTGATGAATTGCTGGGTAACAAGACACATGAAAGGGGCCAAATCATATGGAGTGGAAGTTATTTGTGGCTTTTTTGTTATGGCTTTGAGCTAGAACAGATGGTTCTATGCTTTTTAATGGAAAAACACTACAAGACAAAGCATCATCAAACCAGCCAAGGTATAGGTAACAGCTTCAACTGAAGGGGTGATGAAGGGAAAAAATTTGCCTACTTTACTCAAATCTCATTTCAGCCACAATGGCCAGCGCACTGGGACCTCAAATACATTGAAATTGCCCTTGCAGATTTGATGCCACTTCTAAATGGTCCCACCTTATCTATTCTGAAATGAATCACTACAACACCTTAAAACGTTATCCCTGCCACTTGTTTGGCTGCTTAATCTTTAAGCTGGTTTTTGACATACTCATCAGTGCTGAAAATGAACACTGTGTGAGTAGAGGATTGCAGGAATTACAGTCCAGCAAATCTGGCTGGCGAGACTGCCGGATTGTGGGTGAGATCGACTTCTCTCTGTCTCCTCCTGCCTGGAGCTACGGTCTGTTAAAGCAGCATGATTTTATTAAATACAGTCAACTGAGTCAAGCGTCTTCCCTACAGGGCTCACAGCAGAGTATTTACTTTGAGCTGAACGGGTTACACGTCAAGGTCTAAAGACACTGCCACTCTACTCCAGCATCCACTGGTTCATTAACAGGAGCATTATTAAGGGTCGAACGCAAGTCGTGTGTAAAATGTCCACTTGTGTCATAATTCGTACATTACTATGCATCTATGCAGTTGTGTTATGTAAGCCCTCATCTTTGCGGTAATGATTCCTTCCCATTTTTGTCCAATTAGCAGAAATAGGTATCTTGTAGTCTTGGTACTCATTTCTCTTGTCTGTTGGTAAGACCGACAAATTTAATGATGTGTGTCCTCCTAATAATGAAAAAGCCCACTTGGCCTGAGTACTCATTTGGTAATTGCCATATGGCAAGAGGAAGAACTCTCCGCATTCCCTCAGACTCCTTTCATCACGGTGGCCTTGGAGGTGTTCACTCAATCAGACCTGATATCGCCTGTTTGGCTCTGTTATATTTGCCAGCAGTCGGAATCTCGTTAGGGGACGATGGTTGAATCTTTCACATTGTGCTACCTGGAAAACAATAATTAGTACTTAGTTCAGAGTTAGGATATTGTAGAGAGTGTAAATTATAATTAAGCAATTATATTTTATTTTTGATCAATTCCCATGTTTCCATCCATCCATCCATCCATCCATCCATCCATCCATCCATCTTTCCTTTCTTGAGGGAGGTCAGGGGGTATGTACGTTTTTTGAAGTCTAGTATTTAGAGTATAAGAATATTAAGAATTCTAAGTATGTATATAGATATATGTGCAATGCTGTCGCCGCTCAGTTTAGGTACGGTACTCTGAACGAACTATGAGTCTCCAGCTTGCGTGGAAAAATGAGTTTGCTCCTCCATGCTGATGTTTGTGATGTCTGGCTCCTCTGCTGTGTTCAGGCTCACTAGGCATTAATACCATGCCAAATGCCCCTCAGGACCCCCAATGTTTAAGCGTGACGTCTATGTTCTGTGCTGCACCACAGGTGGAACTTACAACATGAATCTTTTTTACTTGTGTTATGGCGTTACGGATCATTTACAGTCCTGAAACATCGCATCTAATCTGTCTGGTGCCAAAAAAAACCCCCGGATGTCTCCTCACCCCCTCCGTCTTCACGTCTTTCACAAACCCCTAAGGTGTTTGACGGCACATTGTAACTCCCAGAAGGCCCCTACATGGGACTTGCTTGGCACCTCACAGACGTGGAGATTTCGTAGAGCACATTTATGTAAAATGCTTTGCCTCTTTGAGCCAAGAGTAGAAGGAGAGTGGCTGGCGAGGTGTCAAGGGACACGGAAGAAAGTCTTTCCTGGAGGAAGAGGATATGGATTCTGACCTAAAAGGAAACCAAAGGTGTGAATTAAAAAACTAATCAAGACAAATAGGGCGGAGAGGAGAAGCTTGCAGTTTTGTTAAACTCAGCTCTCTGTCGTCTCATGTGGCTTTGAAAAGGGTCAGATGAACCGGGAACTTGGTGCTCTCTTATTACAAGCTGTGGTGTATTATCGCACAGCAGCCTCGGAGGGCCCTGCATCTCTGGAGGTTTTTGCTGTTGTACCTTAGAACATGTAAATTATCATCAGTAAAGCATCCTGTGGTGTAAATGAGTGTACACTGAAATGTGTGAAAAAGCTATTTTTGCAACACATACGGGGGAACGATGACTGTTCATCAGATGGTCTTCTGACGTGGACGTAGCGAGCTTCTAAAATAGCAACAGAATACAAAATGAGGCCTTCAAGGAGAGCTGGCTGCTCTTTTCGGCATTGGCATTATCATAAAAAATAAATATAAAGAAATAACATGTTTCCTGTATTCCAAACTCAAATGAGATGAAGTAAGCCAAGTCGAAAGTGTCTACTCATAAAGAATAAACTGATATCCTGGAGATCATAATTTAATAATTAGTATTGTCTACGTAGGAACTTCAGTTTAATCTTCTCCCAATGGTAGTGATGGGAACAGGAGATGTTCGTTTTTCTCAACTTGATCTTGAGTGCTCCAGATTTTCCATCACGCACGTTGTGTCAGACAGCTCGGAATTACATAAATCACACAGTTTATGAAAGCGTGGATTTTTTTTTTTTTTTATGTGAAAAGCAGAAACAAATTTCATCCTGGTGCGGAGTGCTTTCACCATGCAAGACTTTCCAGTAAAGAGACAGATTTACCTGAGTCCATTCCATTTAAGACATTGAGATTTCTTTCACATGGATAACTGTGGCTAAACCACAGCCCATTTCTTCATTTCATAAAGAGAAACCGGAGCTTGAGGGCTTGGCTGTAATTATCTGTTTTTTTGAGGAGAAAAGAAAAAAACGTGAATTTTTGAGTAAAGGATGCAAGACCTATAAAACATTTCATTAAAACACAATTTAATTATATTTTAAGGCAGAAATGTGAAATATGTCTGAAGTGAGAATTAAAAATGATTAGGACGTTCTCTTTTGTCAGAATGTGCTTTGCCCGAGGGAAATAACTTAATGGCTCAGTAATGTGTGTGTCATGTTAAAAAGTGAGCCTAGTTTGTGGATTGATTGTCACCCACTTATTCAGTAGGACGTTCTCATCTCATGCCAATTTAGTGTTTTTATTACAGCCAAGATGTATATTTTTAATACGGTTATGCCCCTAAATATGACCAAGAGCCTTTTTGAAATAACTTAATTATGAGACGCAGGGCAGCTGAATCAAAGGTGATAGTGAAAATAAGGCTGTTTTTCGCCCTAGGCATAAATATGGAATTGTATAAGTGATAAAGAGTCCGTAATCGCTTTTCATTAGGGGGAGAGAAGAAGGAGAAAACTAAGGAACTCCACACTTCCTCGGCATGTTAGTGAGGAGGATCGTTCTTCGGTTTTGGAAACCTGATACGATCTGCTGTGACTGTCAATCAAAGTGCTGGCACTGCAGGTGTCTCTTCATGATGACGTCCCTTTGCAGATTGCTCATGGTTGAAGGAGGTGAAAACTTGAAATGAAATGACCTGTGGATTTGCACGCTTGAGTTTATTGCCTCGTCTTTGCTGTAGCGTGAAAGCTCACTGGGGTGTGCGGGACCCTTGTGATGGTGACGTTTCCCATGTGGAATCCAGCATCAACACGCAAGCGACAGATTGGACGTTTGGATGTGTCACAGACTGAGGCTCCTACCTGCATTTAAGGCCACAAATCAAATGACTAATAAGTTGATCTATTTTCTATTTATGTATGCTGAGGAGTGTTTGTGTTTGTGTGTGTGTGTGAGAGAGAGAGAGCGAGATCTAGATTTCCTCCTTTTTTTCTCTTTTTGCTTGAGTCCTGCCATCATTAATTAAGGTCCAAAGCTGTGGCTCGTGGTTCCTTGTGGAAGAAATCGAATTGTATTATATTTAAGTGGCTCAGCAATCACACTGCTCTGAGAAGCACTCACTGGAGGTGCTCAAATTGTTCCTAAAGGTTCCACTGCAACGATGTGAGGAATATTTCCTTAATTGGGGCCTGTCTCTCAATACAGTTTCCACACAGGGGGGATTTTGTTGCCTACATGTTGGCCTTCCAGAATCCTCTGGGGATGTGATACCAAACATTTTGCTCCATGTCTGTAATGGTGAGGAAAAGAAATGAAAATGAAATGAATTTTTATTGGCCATTGTACAAGAACATATGAATTCTCTACTCTTAAAATATCCAATCTCACTCTCCGTGAGACACACAGGTGAGAGAGAAGCTTGAGGGCAGAACACAAATTCAGACATTTATCTGGCACCCCTGCAGTAGTGTTTGGAGTTAAGGGTCTTGTTAAAGTGCCCAACAGTGTTATGGTTACTTTAGTGGCTGTGGGATTGGACCCAACAACCTTCTGGATATGTAACACTCCCCCAACAGATCAGTGAGCTACCTCTTCTTGATGCAAGCGCCATACAGGGAGCCCCTATCTGCTCCCATGAGTCACCAGGTATGTGTGGATTAGAACCTGCAACCCTAGAGGTGTAACATCACAGCTGACTTGGTCTGAATTAGACTCTGGGCTTCAGGCCAAGACGAAGCTTCAGAATTTGAGTGATTATTGCTTCTCCCCTCCACACTGCTGAAGTGTTTCCGTTTAACCATCAAAGGCCCCATGTCACGCTGTGTCCTGCTTGTGAAGAGAAGAAGAACAAAAACAAGTTCTGGTAAATTGGGAATGAGTCAGTTCATTACCAAGGCAGTGATTATTTACTGTGATTTCCAGATTTTAATTAGTCTCCCTGGCTCTCCTGGGAGGCTGTGTTAGACTGCTTTCAGCGCAATAGAAATATGTCAGAGTAATTAAAACTTGTGGTGTAATTTGGTGCAATTTCAGATGCCACCCACCCTTTAAAACACCCACAATGCAGTGCACACACACTGAGTATTAGCTTTTAAGATCCTTCCTCGCTCATCTTCTCCAAATCTCCAAATAAGAGCTCCAAAAGAAGCACCCAGATCCAATCTTTGGAATTGCTGAATTGCTGGTGATGTTTCTCAGTTGCAGTAATCACACAATTTGTAATGTTTGAGGCTTTGTTTCTAATTTATGTACTTGAATTTTATTTGGACTTTATCAAAGTGTTCATGGTTAAAGGAAAAAAAAAAACAAGCCCGACAGAGTGGGAGATGAGAAAAATGGCTACTCTTCTGTCACTCCCTTCCTCACTCTTTGTAACATAAGGCTGCCTGTGATTGGTCAGGTGACAGTCTGAAAGCCAGATTTCATTGATGTACGTTTTGGAGGGTGATTAAGTGTTTACAAGTGCTACAAGCCAGTTCATAAACCAATAAAGACGTGTGTGTGAGTTCAGATGTGTGCAGTGACTGCATCTGTGATACATCCTGATGTATTATGACACTTCTGTCTGCATTCACGATGTAGAATAAGGGGCTAAGAAGAGAGCCGTGTGTTTGTAGCTTCCCGTATGGAATAACAGATGAGTGAAATTGCAGAGCGCTTTCCTCCCTTAACATATTTTTCATGGTATGACATTCCGTTTTCCCTCACAATACCAATTGCAGTGTTGATCATTTAATTTCAGTTTGTATTGTTTGCCCTGAGAGTTTTTATAAGTATGATTATTTATCTGATATTTTAAATTGAAGACTTTATCCACAAGAAAAATAAAAGACATAAACACTGTCTTATGAGAAATATGGCCTGATTCTGTCGTATCGTCTCTGTAGTCTAGATTACATTTATTTATAATACACACACCAGATCCTACCAAAAGCTAAGGCGTAGGTCTCTCAGTTCTAAACAAATTCTGCTGGCCCGCTGTTGGTCTTAACGACCTCTTCATCATGGGCATTTCGGAAGATGTCCTAAATCTTCCTAAATGCGGCAGGTTTTCCAAGTTTCTGTTTGTAGAGTTGTGCAGTATCGAGCAGCCACAACCCCGGCTGTGTGCGTGAGCCGTTTGCGTATTCTCCCTCTGGGTCTGTGTTATGTGGGTTTCTTCCAAATCTGGAGTAATTAAATATGTATCTCGTTAATATTTAATATTTTGACTGTACACACATATAACCGCTAACCTTAAACCTTTAGTTTCAGTGTTGAAGGGCATAATGTAAAAGACATTACCATTTAATATACCCCCCTTGAGTATACCGTTACCGCACGATGATAACTCTTTTTCTAGCTGTTATTCTCTGTGTGTTATAATGTCTCAGAGGCGGCTGACCTGCACTGTTAGTGTGGTGCCGTGTCGCTCTGAATAACCCAGTTTCTCCATTTCCGCCTTTCCTTCAGTCACGACTTTGGAGTAATTAAACTCGGCCAGGGCAGCCGGGGCTCCCACACGGAGATGTCTCCGCTCCTGGGCCTCTCCAACGGCAGCGCCGATGGGTAGGTTTCCATTAGCAACGTTCCCCGCTGCCAAGTTTCCTTTGCAGAACAGTGAGCCTCTGTTCAGTAAGTGTGCCTGTATGACAACCACCCACAAATTGATTTTTTTCTTTTTTTTTCCATTTTTACTTTGGGATTCCTTCTGTTCCGGCATTTAACTACTTTGTTCAGAAGCTATAATGACAATGCCGTGATTGCAAAAGTTATTAAGCAGCATGCACTTGCAGGAAAAGGTTTACAATAAAGTTTTACGTTAAAAGTTTTAAGTTTGACAGTGGAATTTACAGAGACCATTAACCAATTTAGAAGTAACGCGTCTTTATTAATGAATCTCCAAATTCTTGATATGTTGATGCATTTTCAGTCTTTGGCACTATTGTGTTATTTGCTATGAATGTTTCATATTTCGATATGTAAATAAAATGACGTTACTGTGAGGTGGCGAAGGGAAGGTTTGTCTGAATGTTTCACAACAACTACTTAGTATTCAGGAAAACAGAATGCAATGAAATGTATTTTTCACATAAAAAATGTATCCAAGCAGAAGGAGGGAAATTGTACAATTTTATCTTAATCGTCTAAAATTAGCTTTATAGTTTTTCATTTTATGTAACAAAACTTCATCAATGCCAAGACTGTTTATCAGATGGTCTTCTGACGTGGACTTAGTGAGCTTCTGAAATAGCAACAGAATACAAAATGAGACCTTCAAGGAGAGCTGGCTGCTCTTTTCTACACTGGCATTATCATAAAAAATAAATATAGATATAAATAAATAACTCAAAGGAGATGAAATATGCCAAGTGGAAAGTGTCTACCCATAAAGAATAAATTCATATCCTGGAGATCCTAATTTAATAATTAGTCTTGTCCACGTAGGAACTTCAGTTTAATCTTCTCCCAATGGTAGTGATGGGAACAGGAGATGTTCGTTTTTCTCAACTTGATCTTGAGTGCTCCAGATTTTCCAGATTTTCACACTGTTCAGTGTGTAATGTAAGGAACTGACAGTGACACAATAGCAGGGGATGATGTCACTGTTCAGTGTGTAATGTAAAGAACTGACAGTGACACAATAGCAGGGGATGATGTCACTGTTCAGTGTGTAATGTAAAGAACTGACAGTGACACAACAGCAGGGGATGATGTCACTGTTCAGTGTGTAATGTAAGGAACTGACAGTGACACAACAGCAGGGGATGATGTCACTGTTCAGTGTGTAATGTAAGGAACTGACAGTGACACAACAGCAGGGGATGATGTCACTGTTCAGTGTGTAATGTAAAGAACTGACAGTGACACAACAGCAGGGGATGATGTCACTGTTCAGTGTGTAATG
>JAACJT020000062.1:1954717-2017002 GCA_009936485.2 Gymnarchus niloticus | reverse complement strand
CCCTTAACAACAACTTCGCACCAAAAAATTCCCTCTTTTTAAACTCCGCCTTTTTTTCCTCCCCCCCTCTTTTCTCTTTTTCTCCCCGGGGGGCCCCCCCCCCCCCCCCCCGAGTGGCGAGCAGGACGTTTTGTTTTCGGCTCAGAGAGGATTGTGTTTTTTTTGTTTTTCTGTGGCATTTGGGCTGCCTTCCTACTTTGAGAAGGGCGTTGCACTCAGCAGCTGAGGGCTTTTCGGAGGATGGAGTGAAGCTGTACCCCCGCCAAACTCGAGCTGCGTGGAGCTGAACTGGAACGAGGAGGCAATTACCATCATCCTACTCGTCCTTTATTGAATTTTCAGCTTCCCGCACATAATTTCCCAGAAACAGAAATATAAAAATCCTTGTATTAAAGAGCACAAAAGCTCTTGTTTGCCACCACCATTCCAAGATAAGCCTTTAACAGACTCATTACTGGGATTATCTTTCAGGGAAAGAAGGCTGTTCTTCCTGTAACTTTTCCTAGTTTCCCTTTGGTAACCTGCAGTACTACTGAGGTGGTCGCCTCAGATCAAGAAGTGGGCGATTGTATCATAGCAACCGGTATTTTGTCATGGTGATCCCATGAAGACTCGGTTTCGCCTGTGTGATGGGGACCTGCTTCATTATGTATTTGTAAGTCCGAGGCTGGATGGCGGTCGCCCATGGTAACTGACATCCCTGTGTGTTTCTGCTTACAGGGGATTGACTTTGCAGCCTTCACAGGCTACATGTTCCTGGGCATTTGCCTCGTGCTTCTGACATCGTTTCCTTTCTTGCGACTGTTGTACTGGAACAAGAAACTCTACAACAGAGAACCGATGGAGATTGTTGGTGAGTTACAGCGTTCTCCATTCCTGCATTAAGATCCTCATAGTCTGTGTTTGTAACCTGTCTTTCTTCACACGTGTATTTCAGGTGTGACTAAAGTTCCTCAAACTCCATCTTTTATATACAGTTTATACATTTCTCCTGTAATTCAGGCCTTCTTGCCTGAAATGCCTCAGCAAGGATTGTGTGGCCTTGCGGTCTTAAGAAACAAAACCTTTCTTTTTTCTTGGAAAATGCATTATTAGTCATTATTACATTTGATTTAGCTTTCATTTTGTCTCTGCTAAGATGAACAGTCCTCTCATATTGACTGAGGTCTTTAAGGAACACCTAGAATTTTAAACATGCTTTGCTGATATAATTGAGCCAGTGACTTTAAAAGTCAGCATATCTCATATTGCTACTGTACTCCTACATCACTTATGAAAAAGGCTGATATTTGTCCTGTAAAACCTGCTCTGTTTATTTAAGCCAGACCATTTTTTTTTAATATGAGGGGTGATTGGCTGAGGCCGGAGACCACCTGACTAGGAACAGAAACAATGTCACATGCTATTCCTGTAATCATGTGACATCTCTGGTACCAAACGTAAGGCCCGTTGGTCGAATCCAGCTTGCTGCCTGATTTCATGCAACTCACTCGAACTTGCAAAAAATGATGTTGATGAAGGTTCTCAGCTGGGCTGCCTGATGAACTGCAACATTCTGCATTGCAATTTTGAAGTAAAAAAAACGAGTTTTTACCCTGGGTGGGGAGTGAAAGGCTCCAGGTTTGTAATATTCAGTGCGGCTAGAAGACTTCCCATGCTGAAAAATATCTACCAGGCCGGCTGAGAATGAACTAAGATAAATGAGTTTCTGGCAGGACCAGGGAAACAGCAGTCTCGTAGTTGCCAGACCTATTGTGAACGCTCGCTACTATTAACTGTACCCTGATTCTGAGTTTGTGAAGACATGGCTACTTAAAGCTGCAGAAATGATGTAGTCTGACTCAGGGACCCTCCATTAACAGGCCTGGACCCCCTCACTGGCCTTCTAGATGAGTTTCCTTAAATTGTAATCTGATTGCTGGCAACAACTGTTTTTTTGTTCCATATGTAAGGCTATGTAAGGTTAAATGTTATGTGCCCCTCCCACAGAATAACTGGCCCCACATTCCACCCCCCCAATTTGAAATGGTTGTGACCCACTGCTGCCCTGACTAACAAGTGGCTTTTGCCAACAAAATTCTAATGAGCAGAGCGAATGCCGAATGGATTTCGATCTCGCCTATTTTTGTTTTCTTTATTCATCACTTTTTGGTGAATAACTGTGTACTAATTAACTGTTTAAACGGCACTAAATGCCAGCTATAAGGTTACTGTACTGTAACTGAGATTGCAAACAGGTCAAGTTCTGTTTACTTGAACTGTCACAGTTCGTTACTAGATATTGTTAATTGTGTTCTATAATCGTAATCATGTTTTGATTAGCACCATCAGTCTTCAGTAATTGTTAGTGCGCCTAGCCCACTCTAACACAAAAAATTTCAGTTCCCATGGAGTTAAAAACGTTCGAGGGGTTTGATTTTTGTTTCCAGTCCAGAAGTTAAAGGTGTTGTTAATGTGTTATTAGCCTGCTGCACATTGACTGGCCCACTCAAGGTTGGATTGGGTCCAACGTGGCCTTTTAACTGAATTGATTTTGACATCGCTGATGTAATGAGTTCAAAGAAGAGCACATGTAGGCTCTGCTTTACAAAAGAGCCCTCCATAAGACTTTCACGACAGTCTTTAATACACCTACCGTGTACAAATGGTCTCCTGTATTGCCAAAAAACCAATTAACATTTCAGCTCATCTCAGTAGGATTGTACCTGGTGCCACGTGCTTTGCCTTTAAATAGAAAATGACCTACAAGGTGTTGCTCTGTTTAAATTGGGGTGAGACTTGCTTTGGAGAGACCCTTTAAGACACTCCGTGTTGGGGTGGTGGTTGAGTAGCTGTTTCTGTGGGCTTGTCTGACAGTTGGTGGCACATGATTTCAGTTTAAGATGATAGAGGGGCTGCTTGGGTCGCGTCCCATGTTCAGGGGCTGGTTGGAAGGCACGGAACCTTGGGCATCATGGCTGACTGAGCTGAATGGGATGATCTCCAGGAGGCGTGGAGGGCGGAGTCTGCTGCAGCGCAGGATTGAAATGGAGCTGCAGGAATGAGGCAAGAGGACATACAGTTTGACTTCTCCATTTGGAAGATAACTAGATGCTGAGCCACTGCACGGAATTCTCTTGACGTCCCCAAGTGACACATGGATTTTTGACATTGTTATACAGAAATGTACAGTAGATCACTTGCCTGGTACTTATTACTGGCACAGGAAGGCCTACAGTACTTTCTAAAGCAGGTGCTTGTCCCTTTCTATCAAGTTTTTTGTTTAATCTTTCAGGAGTTCTCATATTTGGGGTTGTTTACTGTTCATGTGCAGTGAGTTTATCTCATCTGTTCTGCTGCTCACCTCACAATTGCCGTGAACTGTTGGAAACTGCCTGTTGATTTACTGTCCCAATGACCGCTGATCCCTTCCTGGGCACTTGCCTCTCCAATGACCATTGGGCTTCCGCTTGTCCCACGTGGGCATTTTCCTGCTCAGAAACTGTTAGTGTTTCACCTGCCTTTGAAGACGGCATTGGTCGCTCGAATAGTCCGTGTGGAAGATCCGTTGCAGTGAGCCCCGGTTAGAATAGCTGAAGAGTCGCTACGTGCCTCCGAGACTCTTAAAATGGCAGATATGACTGCTGGTGGATGTCCCGGTGGTGTTGTCCTAATCCACAGTATGTTGTGGAAGGCTAGCTCAAGCCCCCTTGGGAGGGAAAGAGTGGAAAATGTGGCATGATGGACAAGCATGCATGGGGTCATAACTGGGCTGGAACTGAATGGCCCTTTGAGGGGTGGGGGGTTTTACTGCTTGGTCTGCCAGTGATACTATGTATGGCAAGCTGCACGGTAGAAACTCAATGCAGATTTAACCCGTAGGCGTGTACGCTCCCAAAGGCCACGGCTTACCCATCATTCCCTGTTCATCGAGCAGGATGTGTGGCTGGTCTGGTCTTGTACGGTGAATCCCGATCACTCAATAGTGTCATTTCTCTCTTCTCTCCATCCCAGTTACATCCTCGTTAGGAAACCACTTTAAGTGCATAGTAATGTCTTGACAACGAGTCATAGGCTTGGGGCCTTGGTCAAAATTGACTGGCCATTTTAAGAAACAACCTTTTTAAGCCTTTTCCCATTATAGTTAAATTATATTAGCACTTCAAGCATTGAGTTTATCTATCGCGTATAATGAAGTATTAATTGAGTGTCATTATGGAAGGGCAGTTAACGACACGGAGCTACTGAGGTTTGTGCTCATTGACGTCCTCTTCGCTTCCCCGTCACCCCCGCAGAGCTGAAACATGAAATCCTGGTGTGGAGGCAGACCGCGCAACGCATCAACCCCGCCAGCCGTGAGGAGACGGCCGTGAAGTGCCTCTTGATGCACAAGGTGCTCAACCTGGAATACGTCCTGCGGAACAAGCTGAAGACCTTCCAACGGTGACCCATCATCCATTACTGCTCGCTGTTTGACAAGATGCTTTTACCCAAGATATCAAATGGCTGGTGTAGCTAATACCTTTCCACTTAACCACTCCAAGAGACGATAATTTCCCCTAAATGAGCAGGCCAAGCTTGTGGTCAAGTTCAGATCTCGAACCTCCGCCTTAACTCCTGGCACGCTCGATTTCTTTATTGCGCGTGGATGCGGGACGCAGTTGAAACCCAGCTGAAGTTTGATGGCATGTAGCAGAACCTGCTCAGTGTCAGGGTAATGCATTCAATGCTCTAGGAATGAAGCTACGTCTTTGCAGCCACCTGTTACATGGAGTCAAATTCAGCTGGCAGCGTGTCGGTTTGAGTGCATGCTGGGGCTTGCCAGTGATGTACAAAGTGAGACCAATTAATATGTTCAATGTTTGTGGTAATGGACTCATGCTTGGAGGATTGAAGAGCCGTTGAACTCCATCTACATTCCGTGTACTAAAAATGGTGCCGTGTGAATTGAAGATATTTCCAAGCACGAATAAATATGAGCACGAGTGATTGAACACGGGGCGTACGTATTAGCAGTGCTGTACACTTATCCCCAATGTATGAGCACTCAGTTTATGAGAAACCACTTCTATGAGCAAGTGCAGTTTATAGCTTAAGTTCAATTTATAAGCTTCCCATTCGGCCTTTGAGAAATGCCTCGCAAGCAGAAAGGTTGAACATTTATCACACTTAGGTGAAAAATGGGTCAAATTATAATTTTTACTTTAAAAAATTAATGATAGTTTAGACCCCAACTTATGAGAATTTGACGAATGCCTTGTGCTTGTGAAAAAGGGGAACAGAACTAACTTTTGAGCCTGGAAAAGAGAGGTGAAGAATCCACAGATGGTTTTTTTGTTGCCGTTCACAGGGAAATTTCACAGGAAGATAAAAACTGGGAGAACAACATCCAGGAGCTGCAGAAGAAAGTAAGCATGCATCACATATGAAGGCATCGTTTGACGAGGATGCGGTGTGGCTCCTACCACCATATCAATGACAGAGGCCGTCTCCGGGATCAAAGGCAGTATCACGCATTAGCAGCATGGTGTAAATTCACTACATCATTCAATACTTTAATTTACCCCTCACTCCATAACTCTTCTACCTTTGATGTGTAATAGTTACCTCTGGGACAGCAGGCCTCAGAGATGAAAGTGTGTTGGAAAGTGCGTAAATGAGGATGGAGGGTGGAGAGGCTAGGTGTTACATTGTTTATTTGTTTGGCGGAGGTGGGTTGTGGGTTTGGAACAGTGCTGGGTGTTCCTGCATCTCCACCTCAGTACTTCAGCTGGGTTTGGAGACCTTCCTATGCAAGTGGGAAAGATCTGGAAAGATGGGCCTCTTCCAGTATTGAACTTCAAAAAATACCGGAAATGTGCAGTTTGCACCCACATTTCCATCCATATATCCATTTTTGGCACCCTTTAATTTGGCATGGGGGACAAAGTATGGAGGGTGCGTACTTAACCTTTGGATAATATTATCTTGTTAGCCTGATGAATGATTCACTTTTAACTCATCCGGCTAATTCTTTTCTGTTTGTTAACAGCACAGAATAACAGACAAGATCCTGTTGATAAAGTGCATTTCTGTGCTGGGTGTAGTGATCTGCATGTTCTTCCTCAATTCATTTGTCCCCAGCATTCATCTCGATCTGGGTAAGTCCAGCGTCCGTCCAGGTCACCTAAACAGGCGTGATTGATGTGGGGCAGTCTGACCTGCTTTTCCCAGAACAGAGGTGTCATTAGAGTCCTCTGAGACAGGTTGTTATATGATGTGACGTCCTTTTCCTCTAGCAAGCACTCAAAGTAATGACTGAAATAGAATTAGAGGCTAGCACATGGGGTAAATTGCTTGTGTTAGGGCACGTTGGGTTATTTAGTTACCTCTGGATATTTTCCAGAAGGAATAATTGAAGATCTTTGTCTTCCCATCCAAAGGCTGTTGAAATGCCTCTCAGTGCTTCCGAATTCATTTAAGAAATATCCGCCTGACTCCAGTACCTGAGCAGAAAAGTATGTCTATAGTTTACCAGCAGTTCAGAGCACACTTTCTGCTCTGCACGCTTAGGTTTTGGGTTCAGCTGGTTAACGTGGATTCATGACGGGGTGCTGCTTGTGGTGGTGAAAACTGCAAGTCTGCAGTCATGTTTGATTCCCCCATGTGCTGCGTATGACGTCAGCAGCCTGAAGGAATGTAACCAGAGTAAACATTAATCTTTATTTCTGCATAGAGAACGTCTTTTTAATTCATTATGCATTAAGGTCATAAGTGTGTTTTTTAAGAGACTAAATCGCTGGAAAGGAAAAAATTCTACATAGAGTCCTTGCAGTATTTAATGTATGTATTGTTTTATGAAATAATATATTTTCTAATTTCCCATAGCTCAGTTCTGGCAAACATACAACCTGATTTTTGGGTTTTTAACACACATATGTAAACCAGCTGTGTTCTTTTGTGCTCAGCCTCAGTTCAATTCAATTTTATTTATATATCACCTTTAACAAGAAGCACTGTCACAAAGCGCTTTACACAGTCCCAGGCCCACAGTCCCCAGAGAGTAAGCCGAAGGCGACGGGGCAAGGAAAAACTCCCTCAGAAGGAAAAAACCTTGGGAGAAACCGGAAAAGGCTCCGCCTCCTATGTATGCATGACACAGGTACCCCATCCAGTAATCCTTTACCAGCTATGGGAGGCCACACGTGTTGCAATATCTGGAATGGAACCTCATTTGACACGGCCCAGAATCAAGGGTGCTATTCAGCAACGTAAGATGTTTCCTTAATTGCACTTCCTAAGCTCTTCAGCCGTCGGTGGTGAGGACCAAATCAGAGGCTCCCGCTATCCTTGGGCTTCTGTACAACGCTGGCGTGGGGCTTTTCCTGTCATTAGGCCGTGAGGGTCAAATAGGGAAAGCGTCGTTTATTAATTCAGATAAGATGGTTTTGGAGATTCCCTGCCTTGGTGCCCTAATTACACTGATATTCCTGGGTTTTAGGTCATCCTTTCCTACAGCCGTGTTGTGATATTGCTGTTTGTTAATGTGTAGGTGGGAGAGAACAGAGAAGTTAACAGTTTTCTGGGCATTGCTGGCCCCCTAGAGTACCTGTCGCAGACAGTATAAGCCGACGTCTTTAAGTGGTAAAGGACATGCACTTGCTTGAAGTCCCGGGAGAGCCATTCTGTTGTACCCTTGAGTGAAGAACAAATCGTCAGCTGTATGAAAGCATTAAAATGATAAGCATCTCTGGATAATCTGCAGAGTGTGACAGACGTTCTTTGGTGCCGCGGTCCACGCGGTCGCCGTTCTCCCAGATGGATATCGACAGTACCCTCTGAGCTGTAAGCTGTTGTCTCCACCCGAGAATAGGTCTGCTGTACGTGTAGTTTAATGGCGTGGGCCCCGCAGCATCCCTCACATGTGACATTTATGCTGAGCACTAAAAAAAAAAAAAACAGCAGGTGCTTTTAAATAAACATCAGCGGGACTGGGATGTTCTTGGGATGGCTCGGAAACCAAATGGGCTACAGATGACGTATAATTCACACGCTATGAAAAGAGGTTTTTATCTGTGGATCATTTCGGCCCCACACTATGTTTAAAGGGCCACTGCTGGGAATGTCCATGCTGGCTCGGAATCAGAGAGCGCCCAGATCACACTCCCAAAATGGCTGTTTTTCCTTCCCTGGAATGGGAAGCCTGTCTGTAGGTAACATGCGCGTATGCCATTAGAACCCCCCTGTGCTCTCTGGGGGGGTACCACAGCCACACGTAAAAAATGTTTAACAGCGATAATTCCTCACAAAGCTACATTTCTACTTTTAACTGCAGCGATGCAGTGATATATTTGTTGTTTATGACTGACTACATAGACCTTTTCTCCAGAGGCCGGTTTATAGCAAACATTGTTGCAAATTAATACCTAAAATTGAACTGATGTCACCAAGAATAGCACATTTTCTCCAAGAGGAGGTATCCCAAAGGAGATGCAGGAAAATTCATTAAGTAAATTAATAAATAAACAATTGATGTGTATAAATTTAAATGGGTTTCTTGCTTCTGTGCTGTCCCCACGGCCATTTTTGGTATGAAGGTACCACTCAGCAGATACACATTTAAGACCGGCTAATCTGTAAATAACCCCCCGCGTGTGTTTGTCAAAGTGACCCCTCCCATCCGATGGTTTGCAGAGCCCCTGCCTGGTGCCAACCTGTGCCATTAAAAGCAGCCCCTCACCTTATAAAGGACTGGAGCTATCGTTCTGCCAGTTTAATTAAGCTGTAGCTGTCTGCTCTGATAGCCTACATCAGCCACTGTCATCACTCATGCTTTACTTTTCACTTGTAATATCGGCTACGAGGACTCAGGTCTGCCTTCATTACATTTTTAAAAATTCCCTGCCTGTGAACATTTGGAGAATAATTTAACGGATAGATTTTCTTCGTTAATATTAAACACCTCGTTAAAACGCCCTGCTTGGAGCTAGGAGGAAGAGGCCTAGTAATTAACAGCTACTGTAGGGCTCGTGGTAGTCACATTGTCTTGTTGCTTTCTGTGACAGAATGGGTCGTCGTTTTCCCAGTGATATTATCGAAATTGTGATATAATCTGAAATATATTGCAGATAATGAAATTTTAACTCCTTGAAGGTCAAAATGAAACTGTTTCGAGCACCTAGAAAGCTTTTTGTCCTTATCTCCCAAAGCAAAACTAATTTTGCATCTACCTTTACTGCATGTGGCTGAGCAGTCAGCACGTCTGCCTCCCAGAAAGAAGGTTCCAGGTTCAATTCTTGGCTGGTTTCCTGCGGGTACTCTGGTTTTTTCCCACAGTCCAAAGACGTGTTTTAGGCTTACTGGCTGCACTGCAAAATTGCCCATTGTGTGTGAGTGTGAGCATCAGGCTAGCGACCCATCCTCATAAAAAAACAACCACTATGGAGACAACAAGCAATCAAGGAGAGTGCTTATTGCGCTATATGCTATTTCTGGGATGGGAAGATCTGAGTTTAGTTGATGTGCACAGTGTGTTTTGCACGCCGCAGTGCTACTGAGCAGAACCCGGTACTCCGTCCTTGGACGAAGGTGGCCTGAATATGGTGCCATCTCTTTAATAATGTACCCCGGTGTTCAAAGTTGATTTGGAAATGGAAATTCACAGAATTATGCTGTAGATTACACACACAACATCTGTCCCATGTCCAGCACCGTGATTTTTCATGACTGTCTGCATGATACAATCTGTGTTATTAAAAGCACCCCTGTGTAATATATTTTTTTTGCCCTTCAGGGGTTATTTGATTTTGGTACCTGCATATACGCAGTGAACAGACATGTTTATAAAGACTGTAAATCTACCTGAGTACATTTCATCATTTTCCCACTCTAATCCCCCCCAGGTCTGGCGTTGGTGGGTGTGGTATGTGGCTGCTTGGGGTCCTTTCAGCAGCTCTCAGGCGGCTTTCACGCTGTCTGACATCTTGGTGGTTGGTTCGGGAGTTAATACGGACATTGGCGGTGGAGGGCGAGGGCCTGCCTGGTTGCCTGTCAGACGCCCATTGGAGTGTCTGCGATTTTCCCCTCGAATTGTCGCAGCTATCGTTTCTTCGCCCTGCTCTGATTTGCAGACGTCTCCTCCTCTCCAGGCGTTTACCGGCGGCTGGCTGATGCTTTGGCGAAACCATTAATGACCTTAAATAAAAACTGCCTAATGGTGGCAGTCAGAAAGTGAAGGAACGAGCCACATCAATCATCAAACGCCTTGCTAGTCATTTTCTCTATTTATCTGCTGGCCTTGTCCCTATTCACTGTCCCTGTCATTTCTAGCAAGGAAACCTTTTCATTCAGTTGTGAAGATGACATCCAATTTTACTTGTGGAATAGGTTATTTATGTAAAATAATTTAGCGTAAGTGTAATACTTATCTCACTGGAGTTCTAGAAGGTGGATTAGAATATGTGATGTCTGAAATAGAAGGTTTGCAGTCTTAATATTTTTGTGTAAGAGGACGTTCAGGTTAAATCAGGCTTCATTGCTGCCTGTATGGGCTGTCTATACATAATTCATGACCCTCTCACCCCACTGGCAGCTGTGGCTTCCTTTGCATGTATCCTCTGACTCAGCAGAAAGTGGCATGGCAGTCAAGGTTGAGGTGTGATGATCACATTCAGCCTGGATGGAGTTTGGTGTGTTTGGCTAGCTGTCATGTTATTGGAGTATGACATGATTGGCCTGCCCCCCCCCCAGGGTGGATCGCCATCCTTGGAGCACTGTGGCTGCTGGTCTTGGCAGACATCCAGGACTTTGAGATCATCCTCCACAGGGTGGAGTGGGCCACACTGCTTTTCTTCACCTCTCTGTTTGTTCTGATGGAGGTATGCCTGTCCTCTTTCTTCCCTGGGGTCCGAAATCGGTGACTGCCGGTCCCTCAGCGGGGATGGACCCCGCTGTGGTAAAATCCAATGAAAAACTGGAAAAGCACCGAGATACCATGATTCAAAGGAAGGGCAGAACCTTTATATTAAAAGAAATATGGGGAAAAGCTGACTTAATGAAAACTATTGCTGTCATTTTCTGTGTTGACCAAGATAGTCAGTAAAGGATCCAGAAAATACTTATGGCTCAAAAAAATGCTAGTCGTTTCCATGGCTGAAACACAAGAGAGTGTTTTATCGTTTGAATGTGTTACTGTATGACCTGTCTCTTCTTATACAAACAGCAAAGTCAGTGAAAGCTCTATTCTGGTCTCACCCAGGAAAAATGCTGTGTTAGCACACCGCGGATATTTTAATCCTTCAACTTTGTTGGATTCCCCTCCCCCAAAGCAGCAGTCCAGATCCCCACAGGGTGGGTAAATGCGGGTCGAGGATAGAAGCTTCGGTGCGAATGGTGCACCAGTTACCGAGCTCAAAGTCTGGCATCGCCATGTCCCACCTTGAACCCTTGTCGTGTTGTTTGTATGAGTGTTTTCCGTCCGGGTGACTTTTTCACTTTCATAAGCATGCCCAGAATCCTAGTGTGTTCTGTTCTGTTCTGTATGCATCCCAGAGCAGAGGCTAAACTCTTGTGATTTTTTTGCAGGCTTTGGCTCAGCTGCAGCTGATCGACTACATCGGAGAGCAGACAGCTGTTTTAATAAAGGTGTGCCGTCTTTGTATTCTCCTAGCCCTACACGGGTATCGACGGCAGGGTCTAGTTTGAATTGTGCCTTCTGTGTATATGTACTGTATATATACATGAGAGGTTTGAAAACGTCATAAACAGTGTATTCCCTCCATCCATCCATCCATGTTCTATGACCCCTTGCCTGGACCCTATCCCTGGATGCCCTGGTTTGCAGGATGTTATCTGATGGTAACATAGTGTGGTACTACTTTGATTACCATAATGAAGATTAGTAAATAATAAGAGTCAAGGCCATGGTGGTGTGGGACAGCAAGACCCTCATTTAGGTATTGAGGCTGGCTTAGGCCAGGTCCCCCCCCACGAATCCTGCTCTCCCACTAGGCCAATTTAGCCCCAGGCATGGCCCATCGCTCCCCCCAACCTCACTGCTGTCTCATGAGTCCCTGAACGAATTACCACGGCAACAGGGAGACGGAGCCTCCCCAGTGGGGAATTACAGTCAGGCGGACACGTCGGCCTTCGTTGAGATGGCACGCTGCCACCAGGTGTAATGATATCTGACAGGTGGTGCTGGGCTGCAATTCTCTTTCCTCTCTGTGGGCCCCGGTGTGCCTGAGCAGACAGTGATAGAAACATCCACGTTGTCTCCACCAATATCACAGCACATTTTCTGCGGGGGGGACTGTTTGTCGGAACACTCGGGTGGACTGTCTGAAGTCCTTACGTATGACAAACCCGCTTCATTTCATGTCTCTTAAGACCATGAGCCAGCCCTTTGCGGACCCCGCTTTTGCCTGCTAATTCCTGTTGTCCCCCCAGGCCGTGCCGGAGGAGCAGCGCCTGGCCGTCGCCATCGTCCTGGTGATGTGGGTGTCCGCCCTGGCGTCCTCACTCATTGACAACATCCCCTTCACCGCCACCATGGTGAGCCACTCAGTCGCACGGCGTATGCCTTTTAAACTTTCAGAGTTCGTTGAACAAGTGCAGATGGGAAAAGCATTTTTCAATTCCATGCATTTTTCATGCCAGGTACATTTTTATCCACCATTAAAATTCATTACAGTTCCAACGACAATAACAAGCTCACGTTCCCATTTTCCAAAGTCTCCGGTACTTTCCACTTGCAGTACTCCTCCTGCAACTGTGTTCTCCGGCGTCTGTAATTTGTTGAGTTGTGTACCTGGGACGCTGTATCTCTGACGTGCCTTTGACACAGACATTGCAATCTTCTCTGCTGCTGTCATTGCTTATTTGAAAGATTCGCTTCGTTTCCGCTGAAAATAATTAAAGAATTAAACGCCACGCTTGGATTTACGGTGGTCTCCCTGTTCTTAATGTATATTCAAAAACACATCAGACCTGCTTGAGTCTTTGCAGTGTTCAAACTGCGATTTCAGGCTCAAGACTTGTAAGATAACATCTCCTTGACTAATAAAAATTGTGTGCCTTGTCATATCTTACTTCCTGTGTGTTTGTGTATATGTATGTAAATTTATTTACGTGTGTGTGTATATATCATTTATGTAGACACATATATATAAGATTTTTCAACGTGAGATTTCATCATACGTCTGACAAAATCAGAATCATGTGGGTGTAAATACATATGCAATGACTAATAATGGAGTATGAATATGAATTACCAGCTGTTTGAATGCCCGTTATAATTTTCTTTGCCGTTTAATAAACCCAGTAGTCACCTGTGCACAGCAGCAAACCGACGGTGTAATCGATCACAACCGGACCGACTTTCACGGAGCCATTGGCATTTTCTGTTTACCACTTACCAGTTGCTGACATGTCAGGAAGACATGTGATGTACATGTACACAGACATACGAAACAATCCTTTGGACCAGATAATACACTAGGGCTGAAAATGATTCACGTTGTACTGCCTTTATTTCTTAATGGCCTCAGTGCTCATTGAAATGCAATTCGAAAGTGCCCCCGGTTCTATTAACATTTTCTGAATGGATGGGGCCCAACGCTCTCTCTTTCTGCACAAATTTGATGACAGATTCCCGTTCTTATTAACCTGAGCCAAGACGCCGATGTCAATCTGCCCGTGAGACCACTTATCTTCGCCTTGGCCATGGGAGCGTGCCTGGGAGGTGAGTGTCACTCCCATCCCCCATCACCTCCATTCATTAATGCGATTACCCAGAGGTCACCTGCCGCAAAGGCGTGCTACGGGAAACCCGGCCGTAATCACGTGGAGACACACATGTCCTCCTCGCTGCCTTGCCGGCCCGCTGCTTCTTCTGAGAGGCAGGTATGCTATGATTCAGGACTCTTGATTGGATTCGGGTGGACATATTTTCCTCAGGAGGGCGGAAGGTCCGCCAGCACGAAATGTGCATTACACAGTAATGCAGCAAGTTAAGTACGAGTCCATGCATTTAAATTGGCACCATCAGTGGAAAGAGGTTTCACAGGGTGTCATGGCGAGGTCCCTTCCTCAAAGACGTGGGGTCACTTCCAAACAAACGCCACTACGGTGGACCACTGACTTCCGTGTGGCTGGTTAACTGGAAATCTGCCCGTCAGCTGAAGTGAAACCACGTCGGAGGTCAGACCTCTGCACCCTGCCCGTCTAAATTTTGGGTCTGGCATGGTTCACCGAAATGCTGCCTCAATCTTAGTTCCCGGGGGAAGAGTGGGCTGCTGAGATTGGTGCCTTCTTAAAGAGATAGTGTTCAACATAAACAGAAAGTCCCAACGCCGTTTGGATCCATTGGCTTGGGGTCGCACTGTGCCGTATCGATCGGAGATGCAACTCAGTGAGCCAGCAGCTGAATCTTGTTGTTCAGGTGCTGTTGGCTTTTTTTAGCCTGGGGGCTGAATATCAAAACAACCTCCGGTGGAGTTTCCCAGGAAAACAGACACCCTGCACAGATAGACTTTATACACAGCGTGAGGATCTGGGGGCCACATGGTCTGTGTTTGCATTTTAATTAGTAAATAAGCAGAATTGTAGTGTGACCTAAATAAAAGTGACTAATGGTGGTTGGCTAGTGTGACAAGTTGATGGCTTTTATTGATCTTTAAAGACGTTTTGTGGATTTTGTCATTAGCGTTTTCATGAGGACTCCCTCCCATCCAGTACCATAAGTGGGACAAAATGGAAGACATGAAAATATTTATGTTACACGTGTCATAATGGTATCAGCAGAGATTTGGCCAATTAACCTGATGAATACAAATCAGTTCATTTAAGAGCAGGTGGATTGTAAGCGCTGTCATTGGGTTTCTCTGTGAAATTTAATATCCCTTTAGGTAATGACCTCCAGTTAATGTGCGTGAGCAAGGACTGTGTATTTCATGACTCCAGTTATACACGCACCTACACACACACACGTAAACACACACAGTCCAAGCTAATGGCATTCCTCTTGCAGGAAACGGGACGCTGATCGGTGCGTCGGCTAACGTGGTGTGTGCAGGCATTGCTGAGCAGCACGGCTACGGCTTCTCCTTCATGGAGTTCTTCCGGTGAGTTCCGTCCCGGCAGGGAATCCCGTGTCAGCCGTGTCCGGAAGTGACACCAGCCAGGGCAGGTGTCTCTGGTTATTAAAGAGGCCTTCATTAATTGATGTTTTTTATTTTACATGTATGCTGTTGCTCTGTGCTGGGACACACTTTTAATTTCAGTTTGTGGAGAGTGATTCCCGAAGCACCTCGTCTAATTTCCAGGCCGTCTCCCGAGACCGGCTGCACCGTACCTCGCTTTAACCCTCGTGCTTATTAATGAGTGGGACTGATTAAAAACAAAGCAAACGAGGAAGAAAACAAACAGGCTTTTTTTTTTCTTTAACATCACACTCTTGGTAGAGAACCCCTGGGAGATTTGCCTGTAAGACACACGTCTCCATGTGCCGATTGGATCTGCCAGCCTGTCTCCGTGGTTGGTGGCGGTTTTCACTTGCTGAAGGAGCCAACTTGTGCCCCCGGCCAGCTGGAGAGAACTGTTGGAAAACTGCGGCAGCAAATCCCGCCGGGGGGGGGGGGGACCTGGCCGAATTCTCTCCATCTGAATCCCGGTGCACAGGAAGGAAATTACCCTAGAGGGTGGCTGTCTGCTTTCCTGACACCTTCAGGGCCCGTAGAAAAATCCAGACACCAGGTGCCTGTAATTTATCGCAGCGTCCCACAACGCCTCGAGTGCAGTCGGCCGGAGAATGCGACCACTGGGCTGTCGGCTTGAAGATGAACTGCGGAGATGCGAGCTGCGCAGTGTCTGGACGGACAAATGAGGCTGTTTTCTACTTCTGGACCCTCATTGACAGGATGCAAGTTAATTAAAGCCCTCCCTAGATTTGCACCCAAGTCGTCCGTACGTCAAGCACCAAGGGAGATGCTGGACCTGAGTACTCAGTCTGATAGATATGGAGTCTTGAGTGATCAGTGTTGCTCAGTTTATACAGAGGGATGTAAACTGCTCTGTTTATGTACTTACCAGCCCGAATTCTCCAGCTTTAATTGTTTGCATTACATTGTTTTGGAAAGTAGTCGCTGTCATTCTGCTTAAGGTGTGGTTGTTGGTTCGTTTGCCAATCCACTCTGGGGTCCGAAGTCCTCCCAGTGCCAGGGTTGTATCCTCTGCCAATCACACGCAAATGCAAATTCCTCGTAGAACATCTGGGAGGAGCAGGCTGGATCTGCCTGTGGATTCGCCTCGTCGGTGCCTGGAAAACGATGCGGGAAAGCGGCAGATGGCGGGATAATTGCTCATCTATCATTAGACCCCCCTACCCACCGCCCCCTGCGTAATATTTGCAGTAGTATGCGGTGGGATAATTATGACTGGCGGTCAATTTCACATCAGCCGTACGGTCCAGGGGTGGGCATGTGGATCGCTTGATAAGCGGCTACAGGTGGCCAGCACTCCTGTCTGCTGTCGTTCATCTCAGTCTGTGCTTTAGCCGGTCGCAGGGGCTTCAGAGCATGGTGGGCCTGTCCCCTCCAAGGAGAGAAGGGGCGAGTAGGCGGCAGGACCACGGGGTCTGTGCAGTTGGCCGGTCCAGCTCTACCAACCCCGGCTGATTGGTCACGGGAGCGCTGTCTCCCAGGTGGTGCACTGTGGGCCTCCTCGATCTCGTTCAGCTACCATCCCTCACTCCCTTGCCGGAATGGACCAGTGCACAGTGTGCCGGTCTCACTTGACAGACTGGCTGCAGTGATCCTTAGTGACCACAGGGGGGAGCTATCTATGCCAGTATGAGTATGGTCCATCACTCGATAAGCAACCTTTCTTTCTATTGATTATGGTGTGTGGGGAAGCCTTTGATGTCTTGCTGTTATGTTTGTGAAATGCCACTATTGCCTGAACCTTAATGACGCAACACCCAGCAGAAGAACTTTGAGCTACATTGCGACCTGCTGTAAATCCTTGCCCAGCATGCTTTATGGGATTATCGTGGGGATTAAAGGTGCACGATTATGGGATTCGTAATAAAACAAAAAAAAAAAAGAAAAGAAATGTTTTCGTGACAAGCGGTCGTAATGGGGGGGGGGCGCCCTGTAGCCTCACACGGTGATCCTGCAGCCAGCGTAATGACAGCCTCGCCTGCACCTTGCGAATGTGTCACTTTAAACACGTCGAAAAAGGCTGTGCTGTGGCTCTCACGCGTGCAAACAGCAGCCTGGGTCCTGCCTAAAAGGGATATGGCCAAAATTAATAGGCAGAAACAAGCGGGGGTCAGCAGCAAGAGATTTCTAGGGCCTCGGCGTGCTGGGGGTACCTTTGAGTGATCGAAGATTGGTGATACATGGTCTGAGCGAGAGAATTTAGCTAACCTCGTCTCTTTGTCATTCTGCTTTTCCAGATACAAACGTGATTTGTTAATGGAGGTATGAGCCCGGAATCAGACAGCTGTCAGACATGCATCACCAGGAAACTGCGTCCTGTTCATGTGCACCAGGCACAGTTTGCCTTTCAAATATCCCATCATGCTGGGTGTGTGGGACTACCTGCTGCTATAGGTTTGTCTGACACCATCGATGATAAGGAACGAACATCCTCCCCCTGTCCTGCGGGGGCGTGAGGTTTATGGGAGCCCCTGCCTCGGCGCCCGCCCTTTCCAAGGGGCGCTGTCAGTGGGCGTGAATAATTAGCATCCCCTTTCATGGCTCTGGCATCACCGTCCCAGCGCTGGGTTGTGACTGGCTGGGGTCCGTAACCCTCCCCCCACATAGCAGGTGCATCCTCGATGTTTGGCAGGAAGGAGATATCCTCCAAAAAAAAATAAAAACATCCCACCAAAGAGCTTGAAGCAAGCACTTGTGGTCTCATTGTAGAAAATATATAATTAGAGGAAACAATGTGTGCTTTTTATGACTGTTCCGGAAGCACTTTGACATACTGCCCAAGAGGGCGGTGACTATGCCTCTAAAATATCCGGGATGAGATAAGAGGGTTGAGTGCGAGGCGGAGGATCCGGAGGTCTGATGGGGGTTAAAAGATACGGCGGAGGTCGAGGCACTGTGAGGATACGGGCAGCGCTGATCCGACTGTAATTAAAACGCAGAAGCAAAGATTAGAAGTGCTTCCTGTCAAGGAGAGCTGGGTCAGGGTATTTTGTCTGTGTCAATCTGGCCTTCGGGGAATAGAGGAAAAGGGGAAAAACAGCAGCCTGCTCACCAGTGTCCCCTGGTGTCCCCTGGGGTCCCTATGCCATAGCCCAACTTCCCCAAGGTCCAGAAGTGTCCAACTCTATGCGTGTGGTAGGCAAGGGAATCGGTGACTTGTCTGTAAAGTGGAGCCGTATGGGTGGCCAGGTACTCAACACATCTGGGAATTGTGTGATGTATTGGGGGTTTTTTTTTCAGCCACAAACCCCCAAGGCAAGTGTCTCAAAGATGGACGCACAGTTTGGAGGCAGAGCCTGTTTTTTAGACAGAGACGGGGGGGTCACAGTTATCGGCAGGAACACCCTTGTGCTCTTTCTGAGTTTGCACCATTTCAAACTCGTACGGTCAGACTAACCTGCATAGGCTGGTTGGGGGGGGGGGGGGATACTTCCTGCCAGTGATTAAGACCTTTATAAAAGATGGAATTGTCCCACTTTCTGTCTATTTATAGCCTCGAGGATCAGTCTTATTGTGCGGACATCAGATGAGGTAATACATTCTGCCTTTAATTAAACCAGGCCACAAATGATGAACACCTGCTCAAATAAATCTGATTGGCGGAGGCAGGGGAGTCAGGGCCGAGGACAATGAGTGGACTGGCTGAGTAACCTTGGGCTCATAAATGGTGTTCAATTTATTTATGTGGTATTTTTGTCTAAAGAAAAGTACGGATGAGGAATAGCTGGAGTAGTTGAGTAACGGGCTTTGGTCAAGTGTCCACTGGTGATAAGATTACTCTGTCAGGCCACAAGATTTGAACTCACAACCTTACGGACATGGGCACATATCCCTAAGTTTCTGAACTACACACTTATGATAAACCTTACATCTGTATACTAATGTACCCTCAAAATTTCTTTGGAATTGGAGGCGGAGGAAAGGAGAGGTGATTTACCAGTATTTGTTTATTTTTAAAGTGTGCCTGTTTGTTGGAGCATTATCTAAATCATTTAGGGGGGCCTGTGAGTATTTGAGTTCTTGGAGTGGGTGGGTGGGGAGGAAGCAGTTTAGCTTTTTGTTTTTTTGGGGGGTGCTGTTACAAGAAGGTGTGTTCATAGATGGAGAGTTGGGAGGAGCCTAGGAGAAAGCTGATGATGTCACCTCTCACTGGCAAATGGAGCTGTTTGAGACTGTGATGACATCAAGAGACAGGAATAAACCAAAAAGCAGGTGTAGGCCTCACGGCGATATTGGTGTGCCTACTGAGGTCTGCTACGTGGAAGGATCCCTAGTCAAGCGAGTCTCACTCCTGTGAAGAGAGAAGCTTAACAACCAGTTTATTGTTGCCTGTGTGAAGGGACTGCTGCATCGTTCTTCTGTCTCGGGTGGTCTCTGCTCAGTGGGGAGCTGTTCACCAGGGGGTCTGACTGCTGCAGTGCAGGCATCATTATGCAAATGCCTGGAACTTTCTTGGGCTTGGTGTTCAAAGAGGAGACTCCTGTTGTTGACAATCCAGAAGTCGAAATTGGTGAAATCCCCGTGGTAGATCACAATGGGGTGTAGGATATTCTGTGCACTCTGTTTAGGTTTGACTGCCTATGTAGGGAGCTTTTACCAATTTCCCTAAAACTTAGTGTTAAATAAACCCAGGATATTCCCAGTGACATTTTCTCATGGGTGTCAGGTGACCAGTGTGTGATTCATTCTCATCATTTGTTGTATTTAATGAACAGGACCCACTTTTCAGTGACTTAACTTCCGCTGGAGGTAATGAATGAGTGAACAACCTTTTATTATGCAAATTAGTTTTGCTGAAAAGTTTTAACACAATGCTCATTATTTGATGTGATGACTAAACAAGGGAATACATAACACACACACACACACACACACACACACACACACGCGAACACTTACTAAGAATTGCTTCCCCAGAAAGTGCTGGCAGAGAAGGCTTAGGGAAAGGTCATTGCTAAATGGATTTTAGAACATGGATCTTATTCGGATGATCTTGCATCAGGGACCTGCTAAACCTGACTATTTCTTGTGAAATGAAATGCACCAAACGATAATGATGATCTCCTCGTTTTCGCCAGGAGAGGCTACACGTGGCGTTAAGGTGTTAAATGCTTGGTAATTGTCTGTCTATTGAGCATTGTGGTGTAATATTCATGATCAAAATGGTCTTTATCCTGTAGATTATAATAGATTGTAAAATAACCTGGATTTATTGTTTTTTAATAAATGAAAAATTGACCGGCCGGGTGAGAAAATTACTTGGTGTTATGGAGAACCACTTTGTAGCGCGGGATGAAGGGGGCGAATGGCCGATGTGGTGTTCTTGTGTATGGCGGGCTAATGTTGGGGGTTCGACTTGACTCTGTGTGGAATGTGAATGCTCTCCCCTTGCCATGGTTTCTTTGGTTTACTCCGGTTTCCTGGCCAGGATAAGCAGTTATGAGATGAATGGATAGAAATTCGCTCGTGTTTCTCTACAGGGTTGGGCAATACCCCTGCTGTGACATACATCCCTGGTTTGTGTCTTCTGTGGTCTGACAGACTCCTGCCATTTGATTCTCAGAAATAATACAGGGTGAAGCTTTGCATAGGTAAAGCCAGCTAGGGTTTCCCTATTGGTAGGGACCGCAGAGACCATGATACGGGTGCCGATTCACGGACATGGCTCTGAGCATGCGTGACTCCTGTCACAGTGCGTACACATGGTTTTGCTAAGGCCTTCGTTGTTCCTGGGCTCAAAGGTTTTGTAGCCCAGTGGATTTTTGGGGGTGTATTTAACCTATTTAGCCTTGGGGCTACTTTAGAGTGTCACCTGTCAGGTTCCCCCCTGCTCTTTAAGCCGAGGGGTGCCACTTGCACGGTCTCCATTGAAGAAACCTTGGTCTGGAGGACTCAGTCGTCATTCCTCCATATCTGATTAAGCCAGATTTTTGAATAAGAGGTTCATCGATAATCCATTCAGGTACAATAAATTTGCTTTTGTGTTAGTTGTAAATCATTAAAAAATGTGCCTCCGTCCTGTCACAGTGTGAGTACAGTAGGCATGTGTGTGCCTAATTGAATATCCAGAGCTGGTTTCTGGAAGCCCTGTGATCGTGACCGGGATGAATGTTTTACAACACTTCCCATCTTCGTCACAATCTTGGTGACTCTTTGCGTAGGGCATGTTCAGATGGCCCGTATCATTCACGCCAGTGTTCCCACGAGCTGCCGCGATGGCTATCTACCACTGCTCTTCCTTCATGTTCATTTTTATGTTCCTATTATTTTATTGATTTTCTGTGATGTTTATCACCTGTTGCCATTTCCTCCTCTTCCTGTGTAAAACAGATAATAAACATGATTACAAAAAAATCACTGAGAATCAATGGGCTGCCTCGTTGATGGCCACCGTTGCCCTGGGAGACGGTGCACACAGCCCGGGGACACGTATCCCGCTGGGAAAATACGAGGTGCCAGCAGGAGAGCCGGAATCGTGAGGCATTTTTAACCATATTTCAGCAGGGGCTTTTTAAGTGGATTTTATATCCTGCCGTTTTCTTTTTCATGGAATGGTCTGCTCTCAGTTTGAATTTACTGACTGAACTCTCAAAAGTCGCGTTCCTCTCATCGCTGTTTGTCATAAAGGCTAAAAGGAGCAGGCACAGTCACAACTTGTCGGTAAGACATTTAAAGTAGAAGCGAAGGTCTCTAAAACCGGAGTAGTATTGTGTAATCACCGCACTCTTAATTACCGTGTCACTGACCGCGTCTGTTATCTGCCCGCGCTCAGCCTGCTGAACTCTGTCATGCAGAATGCCTGCTTCTATCTGTGTGTGTATAAACATGAGTAAATGTACTCCCACAGTCTTGGAAAGGCCATAAATCATTGATGTTCATAGGCTGGGTAAACAGTATCTTCTATTCTGACGGAATGTTCTGGAGCTGGCCTCCTTTCTGGGGCTACTTTTTCTTTCCTAACCAAAAAAAATCAGCGGATCTGGGCAGAACTACAGCAATTAATATTGTATGGGCATATACCAACCACCCCCACCGCCCCATGGAAGCAATGCCCTGGATTCTCAAAGGAGAGGGTGGAGCCCGAGGGGTCCGGCATGGTTTTGCGTGATTGAAATCTGATGGGCAATGGATTGGTAATGTTTTTGAAAGGTTCCATTAACATTTTTCACTGTTTTGATTAAAACTGAAATTGTTCTGTATTGCAAATAGAGGATGAAGGTGTTGAAGGTTGATTACATGATCACTGCTGTGATCCTCCTGCTAGGGTTAGGGTTAGGGTTATGGTGAGGAGATCTGTCACTTACCTCTGTCCATAACCAACTCTGCTGTACAGTACTGAGGTTAGAGGCTGAAGTCTCAACAGGGTCCTGCTGTTGTACCTTTGATCAGGGTACTTAGCTAATATTATTCAGCTACATGTGGTGTATTTTGAGGTTGAAATTATCCAATGGTAGAACGATCTCATGTTCTTTGGCTTTCCCTGCTGTTACTTTTGGGTGCATTTGATCATATCTGTCTGTGATAGAGGGGCGAACTGCCAGAAGTTCCTGAACCATGTATAAGACACACAGCGGTCGGCTGTAACAGAGCGTTATGTTTTGTGTCACAGGCTGGGATTTCCCATGATGCTCCTGACTTCCACGGTCGGCATGTGTTACCTTCTGGTCACCCACGTCGGACTGGGCTGGAACACCTAAACCTGCCATCCGTACGTCGCACGCTGTGCCACCAGAAAGACTTCCTATTTTTGGTCTGACATCCCATGCAAAAAATAATGAGGCACAAAAAAAAGTTCATTTTTGAAAAATAAATTAAAAAAAAAATAGCCGAGGACCAACTGAAATACTCGTAGACAGAACAAGAAATCAGCCAAATACATATTTTTTGGGTTTTCCTTTTAAAAAGAGCATCAGAGATGGAATGAATGGCCTACTGTGGGAACGTGACCTGAGAATGTGGTAACGGATGCAGTCACGTGTCCCGTGTTAGTTTTATACACCTGGCAAATCTACACGTGTTTTTAGACAACAAGCAGGCTATTGCTTTTCTAAATGTTTGATATCATTGTGAACATGCAACCATTTTTTGAAGTTCAAAGCTTAAAAAAAAATCCAATTCTGTTTTTAAAGACACATCGAAACCTTCCAAAAGGGATTTTTACCACGCCTCGTCTAGTCCTCCATAAATTAGTTTGAAGTTTGAGTCGGTTTCGTTTTGTAGTCATGCCCAAATCAGTTTTATGCGTTATACTGCTTTATCTAGTCCTCCAAGTAAGATAATTTGAGCCCCATGAACTGATTTATATTGAACTGTATTTATATTGAAAGACAACTTCTGTAAGCTCATTTAACACTTAGTTTTACTGAAGAATACTAGTGATTGGACAAATGTGGCCTCAAAACCTGTAATGGCTGGACGTATCCTGAACGAATGTGTCAATGTAGCTGCTAAATGAGATTTCAAAACTTGTGGTGGGTGGGAGTATCCTGAGCTAACCAATCAATGCAGGCTTAAAACCCATAGTGGAGTATCGCCGGCATTGATTGGTGGTTCGGGAAACTCCCACCCACCACAGGTTTTGAAGCCTCAATTGTTACAACACTAAAGAATATGGCACAATTAATTGTACTTGTTTAAGCAAATGTGTATCAGTTGTTCTTTTTATCTAATGCCCCTGTATTGATCCAGTACTTTGCAAAGCTTTCCGAATGAGATCACGGTGTTAAATTGTTAACCCCCCCCCCCATCCTGTCTGATTTTGGAGCTATAGAATGTTAAATCTGTTTGAACAATAAAACCTTTAAAAGCAGTTGAGGCTGGGTTTCTTCCTGGGCCTTTAAAAGGCCTCAAGAGGAGCTTGATGTTGTCATAGCAGACAAAACTAATATGGCCTGGCCTTCTTGACCTGTGCTGCCTGCTCCTCCTAATTGGATCAATCTGACGAAGCCTGGATTGACGGCAAAGATGGACAAGAGGCACGATGCTCCAGGTTGAGGCGATCCTACAGAAACCCAAGCTGTAGCTGAAGCTGGCGGTGAAGTTACACAAAACTTCAAAGTCCAGAGGAAGTCCTTCAGCGGATGGTGTGGGGAGAACCAGAGGATGTTAAAATGGTGGAAAAGGATGGTGAAATTCAGCATGGGTTTGTCATATTAGTATCTGTTGTTTGTTGCCTGAATCCTGTTTGCTGGAATGACTTAGTGTTCAGTTCATGCACGAATCCAAAAGCAAGCATGAGGGCGAAAACGACTTTTAACGCCTACAGCTTAGGCTGGCTGTAAACCCATTACACAAATCACTTTGCTTTTTTCAGCACTGATAATATGAAGCTGTGAGGTTTTATACATGCACAGTAACATAAAATGTTGACTTACAACCATTCCGTCTCTTTCGTAGGTGCAAATTCACCTCTGTCCCACTAAATAATACATAAATAAAATAATAATAATAGTAATACACATGACACTAATAAATAAACAATAAAGCACCTGTAGGGATCTGTATTCTTCAGAGTTACTATGGAATAAAGCCTCTATGTTCGCTTTAGAAGGCCTTATAGAGACAGACAAAAGGAATTGAATTTTCAGCTTTTCAGGCAGACGCCGGGCCACGCCTGCAGTATTAATCTCTGTCACCGTTACACGGTTACCGGTCACTGGGTCACTGAATCGTTCTGAATGTACTAACCTGCTGAGAGATGGGTGATGATGAGAATTGATCATTCAGGATTATACATATTTGAAAAGCTTATAGGCCTTAGGTTTACAGTATTGAACACTGGAAGGACACACAGGACTGGTATTGATTATGTCAGGAAAGTTTGCAGAGGCATTAAGAAATTGAAATGCTCAACGTTTGTGTCAATATATCTATATATTTATGTATTTAGGTATGTATACACAGAAATACATAACACCGAGTGGGTCTGTCATCCGTGTTCATCCATACACTAGCTTCTTAATGTTTTTACTGGGGTTTTGCTGAAGAGCCTCGAACCTGGGGATGTGGAATTGAGGTTGCCAGGAGACGCTGCAAACAGTCTTGAAGAAGGTTCCCTACTGACGGATTATTAGCATCGGGGAGTTCTGGAGACGTCCTGTCGGAAACTCAGACGTAACTCAGCTTAGTCACTGAAGGTCATTGAAGTAAAGAGGAGAAGCAATCAGCTTCCTCCTTCAGGCTTCAGCGCTACTGTTGACTTGGAAGATTAAATTGCTTCTGTTCAGTACTAAGTTAAAAAAAAAAAATGCAGGCAATATGTCTGTTATGGGTGGTGCTTTGGCTGCTCCAGTCTGTGTTTCAGTGGTTCCTTTTCTGGTTCCTTTCGGGGTTATACTGAGCAGTGATTGGCTGTGGATGCCTCCCTCCCTGTTCCACAGTTCCTGTAGTACCAGTGCTACAGCGTATTACAGCTCATTTTTTGGTATTTCCTCCCTGAAATTGAATTGACGAGTGCATTGTGAAGATGACCCTGAATTATGACACCTTCTGGTGGGCTGGAAACAAGCCTGTTGGATTTGGTAAAAATCAGCATGGCAGGCATCACTTTAATGAACAGGAAATAAGGTTGATGTATTTATGCCTTAATTTGTACCAACTTCCTCACTGCAACGAGGAGAGAGGAACATAATTCTGCCTTCCCATTTCTGACCATGGGTCGAAGGTATGGGAAGAAAAGTAGTGATGGGATGAATGAGGCTTCATAACCCGTGTTGTTTGAGAGTATGAACTAATCAAGGTCTATATTGATTGGTGTTTTGGGATACTCCCATTCACCTTCAAAGATCTACTCATATGTGAAATATTGTCAAGATGGAGATACTGTACATTGTCAATCCTTGTATTTGGATGGGCTCTACATAGGCTTCTACAAAAGAAAGGAACCTCAGGAGATATGAGTAGATACTTTAAGGTCCTACTTGTACAAGTGTGTCTCCCAGTATCTGGGCTGGTTATAGCTCCCTCTACAGGTGAGCCTCAGAGCCAACAATGGGATGTTCATAGAGGACACCTTGGGCTTCAAATGTGCTTCTGCATCACAAGTCCTCAGTCAAGAGTAACCAGACTACCATCTCAATGGCAGCCTATTTAGGTATCTACAGAAGCTTTCACCCTTGCTTTGCAGATGGGATTGAGTAATGCTTTCTTTTTTGTATCATTCATGATTTTTCCTTAGTGACTGGACAAATGAAGCGTCAAATTCAGTGGTGGGTGGGAGTGTCTCGAACTAACCAATCAATGATAGCTTCATTTGTCCCCTCGCTTCTTTTCCTCCCATACCATCAACACATGATCAGAAATGAGAAGGCAGAATTACGTTGCTCTTTCCTCCTGACAGTGAGGAAGTTTAGATCCCTGCAGGACTTCATATAAGTTATTTATGCAATGATCCATCCTCTCTAAATTATTAACTCCAACAGATTCAGTTAGGAGCCAGCATTAACACCAGCACAACAACTATTGTATGGTGGGGCTCAATGATGGTAATTATAAGAATGACAGCAAAAATGTCTTACATTTAATGATCAGACAAGATTGGCCATTACCAGAATTAAACGACACTTGTTTTGTGTGGCTTGGTTAAATGGTGTTCAGACCCAACAGATTGTAAGGTTTGTGTAATGTGATTTAGCTTGTGGATAAATCTTATAGCTTCGTGTCTTTAAGACACAGGGTCTAAACATCCAATACCCTTATCTAAGTCTCTAACGTGACGACTGCTGACAACGTTAATGAAAAATGACACTGATTTTCCTTTGCTGCTAGACTGTATTATTTTTACGTATTAATCTTTTTTTTAACTGTTGCCTTTTCACATTCTATGACTTTGTACCCTCTGAGGGTGATGTTATCTTGTTTTATGTAACTGATTAATAGAAGTACAGTCCATCCATCCATCCATCTTCCATTTGAGCAGGGTCTTGTTGGGGGCCTGGAGCCTAAGCCAGGCAGCACATGGCTGGTTTGTGTTCTTGAAGGAAGCCGGTGCCCCTTAAAAGCAGCTTTGTAGAAGTGCTGGCTTCTTGCATGTCAGTTTTGTTATGACTAATGAACTGTAATTAGTTGACTCACTCCACCCTTCTGGCACTCCTTTTCTCCTTCTTATGAGGGACGGATGCTGAATCTCCACCTTTCACAATGTGGTGCAGAGTGCTGGGTGTGATTCAGTTCAATTGCCCCTCTGAGACTAAACCTGATTGTAACTGGTTATTTGGTCCTTGGTCCATGGTGGTATAATCCAGTCGGGAATAAATGCAGTTTTATTTAAAATAATTTTCAATTTGTGATTGTAACGGAGTGGTGTTGGGTGGACATCAGCCTTAGGAGAAGCACTTGATGTAGAGTCAGAATCCAGAACATTCTTTTTACAAGTCAGGTTTCTTACCAGCAGCTTTACATATTTCTTGTGGTTCCAGTTCAGGAAAATGGCTGCCAGACGACAGGTTTTCCTCCTGTTAATACACTTTCTGGGCACTTCATTATGTATACTTAGCTAGGACTGGGTAGGACACCTTTTTGCCTCCAGAACTGCTTAAGAGTTGGTTACTTTTGCTTTTGGAGAAGCAGTTCTGCCCACCACTGTTGTACTGAGCTGTTATTTTTTGCACTTGTGGCCTTCCTGTTAGCTTTAACGAGCCTAGCCATTCTTTTACCTCTTTCATTAACAAGGTGTTTTCAGTCACAAAAATACCATTGACTGGATGATTTTTCTTCCTCACACAATTCACTCTAAAATCTAGACCCTGTAATGCATAAAAATCCCAGGAAGGTGGCTGTTCCTGAGATCCTGGGACCACCACCTCTGGCACAAATAAACATGACATTTAAGAACACTTGGATGAGGTCTGTCAGCTGTTCTAACGCTCAGTTGAATAATAACTTAACCTCTTGACCCATATCAGTTGCAGCCACAGGATTGTCTTTTCGTAGGATAAGACCGCTTGGGTACCAATTAAACTGGCCACTGAGTGTAGGCCTGAGACTGTAATTAAGATGAGCTAAGCCTTCAGTTTACACAAAGACAGCACATTGTACAAATTTCCCTGGTAGTCTTTAGTGGGTAATAAGTTATTGCTAGATGGGCAAAATGACTGATTTAAAAAAAACGTAGAAAGTAACAAATGTCTGTCAACTGTGCTTAGATTGAGGAAATTTTCCCCTCGTTTCTACATCCAAAAGGGGAAAGATTTTGCAGCACTGCCTGTTTTTGTTTACCCTGTGGTCATAAGCCCAGACGAGATTCTGCTAATCATGTCACTTTGTTATGCCGGTCCAAGCGTTCCTTTTTCCCCCATACAGCCCACAAACCATGTTATTCTGACAAATTAGAAGGGCGGCTGGCACATCCTCCTCCTCGAGGTGTTATGAGGCTCAGCCCTGCACCGTTAGCTCGTTAGCTTAGTGGCTTGCGTGGATCCTGCTCCACAGCCATGCCACCCACCCCCCAGATGTCCCGCGGGTTTATTCAACACAATTCATGCCCCTCCTCATTCAATTAAAGGATTAAACTCTGGTCACTATGGAAACACTCCCTGGATTGTTTAGATTAAACATCTTGATATTGTCTGGTCGATGTGAATGGTGGCCGTGGCCATGGTTACTGCATCACCTGTGATCGCTCGGTGCCGACAAGTGGCCGCAGATTTGCATGTAATTGCAAACAATCATCCAGCTCTTTATTGTGTGCCGACCTTCGCCCGCGTGTTTGAATCACCTCTAAAAGTTTAATTATTTCTCTATCAACAGGAAGCAGTCGCACCTCTCTCAGCCTGGCCTTTTGCCCGAGAGCCTCGCTGCTATCAGCCAATCCTGAGCTCGCTGACCGATGAGAACTCCCCCACCAGACGGGTCGTGTGGATGCCGTGTCAGTCTCACTGCGCCGTCCCCTCGGAGGGACTCCGCGAAGACGTGTGTGGGAGCGTATGGCTGTATTCAGACAGCCTGGACATGCCATGTGGACAAATGAAACACGCTAGCTGTAGCACAGCCCCGAGAGGATAAGTGTGCTGGAGATATTGTTTCAGGCCGTCTGAAAAATCAGTCTTTGGCTGCCGGACAGGTCATTACCGTGTCAGAGGACAACGATGGGAGCCTTGTCTGTTACTGGCAACTGAAACAGCCTTTTTATTTGTCCTTTTTCCTCAAATCCCTCAATCCACAGTCACACCGTGTCCCAGAGAGCAAAACCCTTCATCAGCTGTTGGTGGTAAATATCGTCTGCTCATTTGCTGACAGATGTGGAAGTGCCTGTTTTGGTAGAAGCGGTGGATCATGTGACCGTCACCAGGCAGCTTAGGCCTCCAAACACATGTACTTCTCACCCTTGTCCGATACGTTAAAAAGAAAGAAAGAAAGAAAGCGTGATACACCTGGAGTCATTCTTAAGAAAGGTGCAGCATATACCTTCGCAGTGCTGGATGATAGGTGTGCATAACCCTTTTGATCAACAGAGTCTGAAGACCTCTGGAAGACAAGGGGCAGACACGTGATGTCAGGTCATCACGGGGACAAGGCGACTCTCCATCACGGTTAAAGCCCTTCCTGCTGTAGTTTGGTTTAAACGCACCATTTGTCAAAGTGATCGTTTGTAAAATGGAAGTGCGATGTAAATTGAGTTAAAGGCCAGCCTGTGGCACAATTTAGTTAGCAATAAAAACCTTTATCTAATTTGGACGAGAAATGGTTTCCGATGTTGTGTTTACATGTCGATGTGGTCCTTAACCTTAAAAATGCTTCTTCCTCCACATGTCCCTCCTCTGGTGGACATGATGTTGGGTTAAGGTGCTGGATCAAAGGAGCATGGGCCAAGTCAAACTGAGGGCTGTTTCAATTGATCCCACAGAGACCTTGCTGGAGTAAAGAGGCAGCGTCCCTAATTATCTTTACAACGGCCACATCAGTTAGTAATTAAATCATCCCAATTGACTTCTTCTGAGACATTAATTAATCCTCATTTGTGCCGTCTGCTCCATCCCGTTCCGTGATATCCCACCTCCTTTAATAAGCCCAAAGCTTCTTTGATGCTCTTTCTTGTGGGAGGGACCTCAAACCTGAGTAGCCATGCAAGGGAGCTGGGTGGTCCTGAATTATTCATCATGGTGGGCATATTCCCTCTCCATCAGGCTCCCGTGCAATTCCCGTTGTCTGGGACACAGGTGTTTTGCAGAAGCTACATCCCACGTGCAAGATGAGTGTCTCCCTGCGAGGTCAATGAAGGCTGCAGCTAGCCAGCCTGTGATATGGGAGTACTATGCAGCCAAAGATACCCATTACCCTAGGGTGTAGGAGGAAGTTTAGGGTTGGGGGGAGGCAAAAATCGGAGATTCATTTTAATATCACACTCCTATTATATTGGGGGGGCAAAAATACCTTCTGCCCTCCTATCCCTTTCAGTTCCTGAGCCCCTGCTGTTACCATAGTGATGTAGCTTCCGCCCACTATGTACATGACAGCGGGGGTCTCCGTAACTGCGGTTACAGAAAAGCTCCTCGGGGTTCTTGAGAACCTTCATGTGAGTTGAGTTTTTGTTGCTGATTCGGGTGCTCATTTGCATAACTTCGTCAACAAGTATAGCGTGCATCGATGCTTAAGGAGTTCTTTTATTCTCAAATGCTTATTAGGATGGTGTTTTAGTAAGTCACCTACGTGGGGCCTGTGTTCGAAAAGACCTGCTTCTTACCTGCTAATTCTTCTCATGACGTGCCACATCACCAGAATTTCAGGGAGTGGTTTTCTTATTTCGATTACGCATCAGCTCTCGGTGTTGGACTATTTAGGGTTGGAGGTTGAATCCTGCCTCCACTCTGTGTGTGAGGAATTGGAATGTTATGTCCATGTCACACAGGTTTTGTGCGTGTGCCCTGCGATGGACTGGCATCCTATCTAGTCAGCTTTTCGACTGTGCTGCCTTGGATCAGTTCCAGGCCCCCCATCCCTCCCGTCCTTTGACCATGAGCAGGATAAGTGGTTAGAAGATGGATGGGTATTATTACAGTTTTGTCCTTGACATTTACAGATTAATTCTTAAACATCTAACTGGACAGTAGGTGGTGTGATGGCCAAAGCACTAAACTAATGAACTTGTCTTAAAAGGCATCTCTTCTCTTGAACAGAATACAGAATAAACCATTGATGAATATATCAGGCAATGAACATTTTCTCCAGGAAAAAAAAACATGAAAAAAGTTCAATAAAAATTTATATTTCTTCCAAATTAGCATCTCTTTTCTCATACAGTATGTTTGTATTTTTGGGGGGATAACGTGCTTCATATAAAGAAAGACATTCTTCTAAGGCTGTAGAGGCAGGCAGAAACCCATGGACCACAGTACAAACTGGGAAGAGCTGAGTAAAGCATGAATTTCCTGAAAAGTTGCAGCCCGGCTGAAAACGGGCTGACAGGTTCAAAGCCCTTGTCTCTCTGCAGTCCACTCCACTGCCATCAACGTCAATCAGCTCAGCTGAACCGGGTGTCAAAGGGGCAGCCCCTTGAGGAAGGTATTTGGATGCCACTGCAATGCTCGACTGCTCCTTTCTCCTCACTCCCAACCGTTTTGAGGTGCCACCTGCTGGTAGCACCTGTGAAGAACGAGTTTCAGATGGGTGCCTGTATTTCCTAACGCTATGACTTACCCTGCTGCTGCTGTGTGAAGACAGACACCTTCACATGTCACCCTCTTCTGCCTTGCCAGATGTGAGAAGGGTTAGGATAGTCTTTCTCCGCTCAGCCCCATGAGTCTGCCTCTGTCTCCAAGGTGATGCCTCACGTAAACATGACCACATTTTGGGTCTCAAAGCCCTACACAGTGGTGGGTACCATCTAGGTCCCCTGCAAGCCTGGGAAACCCTGTATGTTCTCGGCCAGAGTGCCTAACATAATCGAACATGTAGCATTAGCCCTGTGTAAAATCCTTCTCCATGTTGTTTTGATGGGAAGAGAATTTGGATCGATCAGTCTTGGAATGGGATGGGAGGGGGAGCCTTTTGCAGCAACAGCTAAAAACAGCTAAAAATACCTCGCCAAGTGTGGCTCCAAAAGGAAGCTACGTGAACTTAGCATCTGCGCTGTAAAGGGTGTGAAGCCTTCCAGACTACACAGCACAGCGTCTGCTCCTGCCAATGGCAAAGCGAGGTGACTGTATCCATGACAACACTTATCGTATGTCGTTCCCGTGCTAATCCTTTGACATGTGACGCTTTTTACCTTTTAGTCAGTCACATTACTGTTATATATTTTTTGAAACGAGGCCTATAAAAAGACAAAGTGTACGTTTATGATCTCCCAAGCTGGCGATGATGGATGATTTCTTTACTCGTCGATTGTCCTTTGCGTTAAATGAGCGTAATGTTTGCCCGTTCTCACAAAAATACAGACAGCTCATAAAAATGGCGGCTCTAAACTGTGCACTCTGAGCGTGGCCCCCTGGGGGCGTTATTTCAAAACCTGGTGTGCACCATTACCGTTTCCTCAGTGTTTTCTGAAGATGGAGAAGAAGGTAAGGGGGGGGTGAGTAAAGTCAGATGACCAGTGATCCAGAACAGAAGGTCCTGGTCAGATTCACAGTAAAGGTTGAACTGGCATCCCCCTCTGTCACTGTGCTCACTGTCAAAGGTATGCCTTTTCTTTAGAAGATATTCCCTTTTGTCGTGTTCCATATTCACCGTTTACCACTGGGATCGGACCAGATTTTTTTAGTGCAGGGTTGCCGCTGAGTGCGATATGGCATTTCCCCAGTACGCATGGTCACTCTTTGTCTTCGGTGTGATAGGCATGCCTCGTGATTGACTCACAAATGGGTAGCTAACCTCGAATGCTTTTATGGAAACTCCCCCTTGTTGGTCTCTGTCGTGTATAGATAACAGGAGAAGGACCATTAAATGTTTCTCTTGTTCATTGATTAGATGAAAATAATCATTAAACAATATGGGGGGAAAAGGTCAGAATTACACAATATTTTAATTTAATGTGCTGCGAATATGTTTGTGTACTGCAGTGACAGTTTAAAGAGCAGAACTGTGGACAGAATTTGATAGCAGTTCTATTCACAGAGTAGAAAGCAATGCTGTAAATAAACTGTCAACACTCCACGCATTCAGCAAAAGCCCAGTAAAATCCCTCCATCATTGTAACATTTAGATGATAATTAAAATTGCTTCTGTGAGATACACTGCACCAGGTTTTCGTACTGATTCTTTCTTGTTCCCTATTGCCATTTGGACCTCTCTACCCTGTGACCGGTACCTCTGTGTTCTGTTCTACCAGCAGCGGTGCACGGTCACTTGGAGCCAACTGGGCTGCGATGTGGAGACTAGAGTCGGAACCAACCATGGGAAAGAACCAGGAAGCATTGGATCAGAGCATATAGGTAGACGTCCGTTAAAAAAAAATGGAGATCAAGCGAGTTACAGAGAGAGGGGGTTTAGAAGAAGTCAAAGCCAAGGTTGAGCTTGGAAGGGAACAAAACAGCAAAGCGGGCAGGCTGAGCATCGGCCAAATCCTCTGCCAGAGTAATTATAACTGAATAAGTCATTTCTTAAACTGTTAAACTGTTAAGTTCCTCCCAGAGGAGGAAGTTTACTAGCATCACTGCATCTATTGAAAAACAGGCATGCTTTCAGGCATGTGAAAACTCTGTGATTTTTTTCTTCAGGTGTCCATACATTGGCATCCTCTTTCTGCTCCAGTAACTGCACTGGAGATTGACAGCTGACATTCAGGTGCAGCCTTGGACAATAAAAATAAAACCCCAAAATCACACGGCTCCTACCTGAGTCCCCGATGAGGCCAGCGAAATACTAAACATGCTTTTCAAATTAGGCTTTTGAATTCTGTGGGAGTAATTACTCACAGCTGTTAAATTAAACAAGGTGCCTCTCCCACAGGCATTTTGCATTGGGGAGGCGTTGTGACGGGAGAATGACACGAGAGATAAATAAGGGAGGCCATGGAAAACACGCTGAAGCCTGAGAAGTCAAGTGCAAGGCGCGTGTTACACGCTTTAAAAGGTGAGGGGACGCAGAGTCGAATTTGCTTGGTTTCGAGACGGTCAGTCTAATTTGATTTCCATTTTCCTAGCAGCCCGCCCACATGACACGCAGCTCTGTCCTTCTGTAAGGTGAGGTTGGACGAAAGGGCGCTGAGTCAGACAAGAGAAGCAGAACAGAGCCGGGCTTATCGGACCAAAGGCAGGTGACCCAAGGGGGGGTGGTTGGGGGAGGTCTGAACCCTGGGTAATAAGTGTTCGGTGCCATGTAGGCATTGTCTGTCAGCAAGCTTTAGAGTTTGACAGACTGGAAATAAGGACCTGCTGTCATTGTGTCAGGTGCCAGGGGTAAACCTGGTCAGCTAGACCAAAGGAGAGGAACACACATAACAAAGAACATGATGCAGTGCTTTGCCGAGATTTGTTTTGAGGAGAAAATGCAGTGTGTTTATCCTTTTTGAGTGACTTCCAGTGTGATCCAATTGTACAGCTGTCTGTTTGACCGTCTGTGACTCCGACTGCTACCCTACCCAGTGTCACCTGCTAGTAAGAAAGCCTAAGGGCCACCAAGCCAGCAGTATGCTGCAGAATTCTGCTGACTGATTTTATAGCCAATCAAAAAAGTGCTTTTAGGTTCATATCGTGTCTGAAATGTTGTATTAGTCTTCATTGTGACTCCTGGCCGGTTTCTACTTGAGGGTCTAGCTACAGTTCTTTAGTTGTATGTTCACCTGAGCTTGCTCTGGGTTCTTTGGTGTCCTTCACACCGTGCATATGGCCACGGTTCTCCGACAGTGTTCACCTGTTCAAGGTTTATCCAGATTAACGTTCCATGCTTGGATCGCTGAGACAATAATCAGTAATATACAGACACACTCTTACCTCCTGAACACGTGACATTATTTCTGCCCTTACAAATAAAGGCATCAGAACCGTTCTCCACTTTAGACTCATGCCTCAATGTTTCATTTTCTATTCATGTCAGGGGGTGATAGGATCTGGTGAACATTATTCCAGTACCTTGGACAGAAGTCGGACAATCTTATGTTGGATGATGAGTTTGACAATAAACGATACAAAATAACAAGCTGAGTTCTTTTAGACGGGTGTTCGTGTAAAGGGGCTTTAATCTGATCCTTTGTGATGTTAAAATAGACTGTCCGCTATGAAAGCTGAAATGTTCCCTCTCTCCTGGCTCTTATCGCCGTCTCCCGGAGTTTCAGCCGAGCTGCGAGCCTTCAGGGATCGTCATTTTTCTCGGCTGTTTCACAGATAAAGGCCTTGGTGATCCTTCGGTACCTTTACATCCAGCCTCTAGAGCCCCAAAGAACAAATGATGGTGGATTTAGTGCTGAAGCTGGAACTGAAGCCAACACAGGGAAAAGAATTTGTGGCTTTTCACATGTTCGTGAGATCGCCGAGTAAAACGTTCTCTAAGGCTGTGACACTTACTGACATGTGCTGTGATGGAAGAGAGAATCATCTGCAACAGTGGTCAACAGGTTTTTGAGAAAGCGTCTCTTTAGGTGGATAGGGGGTATGAGCTGGGATGGTGCCAGTACTATATAGAAACCCAGGATTGGTGCCTACATGTGAGTTTGGGTTACTGGGGGAGCGACTAAAACAGAACACCCAGAATGACTTTGTGTGGTCACCTGACCTGTGACAGCCAATGACACTCCCAAACTTTTCCAGTAGACTGTTGCATGCATCTTGCAGTGCAACCTTCGGTGCCAACATGCATTTTTGACACCGTTTAAACCTTTAGCACCTTTCTAAAGATCGTCTCTCCTCGGACCAGGTGGAGACCGCCGGTGTGCCACACTGGCTCCCGATTGGCCCGGGAGGACACTGAAGCCACGCTGGAAGCAGCGTGCAGCGGCTCTGTTGTCAGATGCGTCCCTTAGCAGCAGGGCTGGCAAACGGCGGAGGAAGGCTTTAATCTGTACGCCACGTTAAATCGCTGATTAGAGCCTCACTGCTTCTCCAAGGCACTCTTGCAAATGAGCTCCTGAAAATGTATTATCAGTATTTTAACATATTTTCGTGCTTCTATTTAAAACTTCCATCTTGGATGACTGGGCTTTGGGTGTCTGGTTTTTAAAATCCATTGTCAGAATCCATAGCTCCTGCTTTTGCCCTCATTGAGGTGATTGACGCTCTGTGCCTGTAAACCTTGGTGTTGTTCTGTGTGTGCTGGCTCTTGTCAGTTTTCAGTTTCTCTCCTAACCTATCAAGGGTGACTTAGCAGATCCATCATTCACGTCTGCCCATTTGGTCTGAGGTCCCTTCAGGTCTGAAAGGTATAGAGCCTCAAGACATTAATTTCTGGAATTGACCTCCAAGTCTCCCGGCTGCCATTGGATTATGTAATGCTGGCCATCTTTCTCCTCACTCTTCATTGAGGTAGGACCTCTGGATCATGCCAAGCTGCCCCTGCACACTAGATTCTCTGATGTGGAGTATTATTTTGAGAAGTTCTTGTAGTAGTGAAATCCATCTGCGCATATTCCAAACCCTGAAACTCTGCTAGGGTTTTCGGGGTCTGGACGCTATCCCAGGCAGCATAGGGTACATGGTTAGAGTATACCCTGCATTCTATTACAGGATATATACACCTACATGTTCTCTCACTCACACACTGTACTCCATTTAGAGATGCCATTTAACGTGACTGTATACCTTTGGACTGTTATCTCCACACACAGTATGGAGGTGGGATCTAAACCCTCAGTCCTGGAGCTGTGAGGCAACACCACTGAGTGTCACACATTGAGCCACTGCGCCGCCCCAGTGCCCCCGCTGTAGTAAACACAGGACAACCACACTTCCCCACTTCTTTCTGAAGATTAGGGTACTATTTCTCCCTCTGCAGAAGTCATGGCTGCTAATGCAGATGAGATGATGCCTAGTAACTTTCGAATGTGGGTGCATTACCCAAGACGACGCGCACACAACTTCCTGTCCTGTATGGGTAGACCACGTGTTACAACTTTATTTACTATGCACAAGAAATATTGTATTACATTATAGATAAGCAGTCTGATACATTTAACGACAGGCAGAATAAATTGGCGATGACTCATTCTGAGATAAGTGGTTTGGGGACAAAGGACAGATGGACTTAGGAGTGAATTGATGTAAAAATTAATGGATGCATGCCATTAATCCCAATATAAACGCACCCGGGAGTCACTGTCAGCATTCAAAAGAGGCTCTCTTCTGCTCTCCTGAGGTCATTGACCTGCCTGTCCATGTCCCAGAATCCCCTGCTCGCATCTTCAAGCCAAAAAAGATGTACATGAATGAAGCAACAATATGTAAAAAAAAAAAAAAAAATAAGGAAAAAAAAAGATATTCCCCAGGCTTGGTAATCATGCTCACTGAGATGACTAGCAGACTTTTATTTGCCATTTGTCTTAGTTGTTAAATAACCAGGGAGCCACCTCCCGCTCTTCAACCTGGCATTACTTAGCGCAGACCGACGAGGAGTTGCGTCAGCACTACCACGTTTCCAAAAAAAGAAAACAGTGACATTTACATTTCGGCCAATCAAATTATCCTCGTTTCCGGTGATGCCTGGAAGTGAATGCCGAGGAGTGCCCATGCATCTTAATATGACATTTAATTACAGACGTGGCTCTCGTTGATCTGGCTCCAGGGCCACCATCTCGAGTTGCTATCCGTGTTATTGTGCTTGAAAAGTTCTGCGTCGAGCACACTTTCCCGCTCTCCATGGTTACGCACCTGACCTGTCTCTGGTTTCCACCTTCTGGCGAGGTGAAATGTATAAGCCGGGCTCTGAATAATGACACACCAGGCTGCTTCTGAAGTATGATAACGTCTCGCGGACATTTTTAGATTTGGGTCTTTTTGACGTCTGAGTCGACTCAGAATGGACACAGAAACTCCGGTCGAGTTTCCCCAGGCTCCTTATTATGGGTTTGATTATAGTTCTGGTTCCTTCCGTAATGAAAGCTTAATTAAAAGTTTCAGCCTAGCGATAAATGGTCACATTACGTTGCCATTCTTTATGCTCTACAGGAAGTGTTGTATTGTTTGAAACTGTTTAATTAGGGGATTCATCAATATATGAGCTTGATTTTGCTATGGTCTTGGTGCTTCTTAATCCCCCCAGGCAGGACTAATGGTTTCCTTTTTACTCTAGGTTGGGGCTGGGGGGTTGTATGTGTGCACAAATCCAGGTATCTCCAGATAGAAGCCTGGGTGTCATTACCACACTCCATTGGAGAAGCCTCCTGACCAAGCTGAGAGTGGTGGTGGGTTAAAACATCTAGAAATCATAGGTACAATACACTAACACATGCAATTAATATTATGTTTGATTATGTTACATAATCATTTTAATAGGAATTATCTTTAAAATAAAATCAAGTCGTAGGTTCAGGTTGAACGTTCTAAGGGAAACACTTGATGAGATGTTCTCATTAAGGTCAAGGTTTGAAATGTCCTTCACTGATATTAAATGGAGAACATTCAAAACAAAGTTTTGTATGACCTTTCAGCAAAGCCATGCATGCACAGTAATGGCCAGTCTTCCTCATTCTGAGGAAGCAAAGCTAAACGAAAAATAAGAACCGATATTCCAGCGTCTTCCACGGGTCAACGTAACAATGGCAGGGAATGTAATTGAGTTTGGAACATGGTCATTAAGATGCACTGGGCATCCCTGACCCATGTTAGGGTGACACGAAGCTACACGAGCGCTAACTTGAGGGCATGGTGCATCTCAGTCATCTGTCTCTGTATCCCCCGAGGTTAATCTCCGATAGAAGGTGAAGATTAGCATAAACACGTTTGTCAAAGACGAGCACTTCGGATGAGGGGGTCATTTGTTAAACGGGGGAATATCTGCCGTCTATCATAATGCGGTTCAATACAGCAAGGAAACCCCCCAACGACGTATGCAAATTACCGGAGTTTGGTCGAAAGAGCCGAACAGAGAGAATTATGTAATACGGGAACTGTCAACGATGGTCTAGCTGCTCGATAGGATGGATCTGTGAGAGGAACTGTATACGACACAGCTAACATGATTCCTTATGAAGCAGAAATTTTTAAAATATGCATGTTTCTGCATTGCCCTGCTTTTTCCTCTGTGTAGAAATGGCTTCTCAATTACTGTCATGTAATGGACTGACATGAAGATGCTATGCCTCAACATAGCTAAACGTGAGCTGACGGATGGGTGAGAGACATGTCTGGTCATGGGACAAATGAGGCTTCAAAACCAGTATTGGGTGAGAGTGTCCTTGAATGAACCAATAAATTCTGGCACTAAATGAGGCTTCAAAACCCCCACTGGGTGGGAGTATACTGAAATAACCTATCGATGCTGGTGGTAAATGAAGCTTCAAAACCCCCACTGGGGGGGTGGGGCACATGACTTTTGCACATCATGGCTGGGATGCTGATGCCAGTTTATCACAGGACACGCACTCACAACGGGCTATTTTGAGATGGCAAATAGACAAACTGCAGAGTGGAGGTGGGATTCGGAACCCCAACCCTGGAGGTGGGTGACAACAGTACTGCCCACTGAATCACCATGGAAAGACGATTATTCAGTTATTAGACGTCTAAATACGTTTTCTGCTATTGTAATCCGATTTATAAATTGAATTAACAGATGACTTAAGGAGTGAGAAAGGAGGCAGAGTGCTGGCCGTGCTGATACAATGGTACCTATCAGCAACTCCAAGAGGACACTGCTGTTGTACCTGTTAATAACATGTAAATGCTGGTTAAACAGATTGATACTAAAGATACCAGCAGGAAATTTCAGAGATTTCCATAGCATATTTGTTTAATGAACGTATCCTTGTTTAGAACAGTTTTGTATCCCATACTGGTTAGTGGTTAGTGGTTGTCTAATTGGATTCTTTATCGGGGGGGGGGGATCTCTAACCAAGAATCTCTGTTGGTGTGAGAGAGCCCAGGCTAGTTGTGAGTTTGACTGGTGTGATGTGAATTTTAAACAGAAGCCCAGTATCCAACCCCCCATTAGGTACTCTGTATCAGGATACGGAATCATGCCGTGGGCTTGTTTGGAAATACGGTGTTGTCCTGTTTGTGTGAGGTCCAGTTGCTTGCTATTTAATAATTATAAGTCTGTGCTGTCCCACCATGCTATGGGTCACATCTTTCATTGAAATAAAGAACTATACAGTTCTCAATCCTGTCTGTCATAGGGAGTGTGTGTGTGTGTGTGGGGGGGGCTGTTAGTTGATGAAACTGTCTGCAACGGAATCGCAGGGTCAATGTGTGTCTGTGTGCCTGCTCCCACGGTGAATATTGTCATGGGAGTAAATGCAGCATGCTTTGAGCTCCACTGCACATAAAAGCTGTACTCAATTTAGCAGAAAGATTGTCTTCACATATCTGTTAGACTGTTGTCGTTCCAACTGATACCCCAACAGAGATGATTATAGCATTTCATTCATTAAAATAAAAAAATTGTGCTTGAGCCAAAAAGTGTAATATATTCGTGAAAAAATATGCATTGCTTACCCATCTTGCATGACAGCAGAGCGCAGTAATGTTTTATCTCAGAAAACGGACTGCTTTGCAGACGTATGTACATCGGTGTCATCGTGCTCCAGTCGTCCCAAGAGAACTTGGCTTGTATTCAGCCACCATCTCCACCCACGTGTTACTCCCCATATAAGACAAGCCGTAAATGGCGACCTCTCTTCTCCTGCAAATTCACACCACTGATACGCACGATAGTCTTTTCCTGCCATTGCTCCCTATTTCGCCGTCTGTTGGACCGCTCCAGCTGCCCCACCCATTTATTTTCACCCTTAACCGCATCTGCTATTCTAGTTCATCCCTTTCGTTTGTTCGCTCAGACCTATCCACGTGAAATATCCATCTAACAGTTCTCAAGCTCACACGGGGCGGTGGGCTCAGACGCTGGTTTAGCGCGTGCTGTGGGCCTCGTGCACCCAAAGGGCAATTAATCTAATGCTGGAATGAGTAATAAAACAGCACTGGAATGTCCAAACATTTCCCGAGCTCTGCTTCTGCTCCTCAACGCTTATATGATTTTACTTGTCACCCCCCCACCACCACTTGAACAATTCTCTTGTTGACACCACCCCCACACACGCACACACACACACACACACACACACACACACACAATTTTTCATTGCAATACTGCTCCCAGAGTACTAGCATTTTGGGCATCCACTGGCAGAAATCAAAATCACAACCCTTGGCGATGGAGTTAGGTGGACACGCAACCTTGAGTCTTCACAGGAAGGACAGTCTTGTCGTACGTGTGTGTCTTTCTAAATGCATGCAGTTGTTTGGCTGCTGGATCTGTGCATAGCTGAATCTATGGTTTGCACGTCAACTGTTAACACAATGCAGACGCATGGTAAAGGCTTGACTGCCATTTCCCAATTTAATACAACACCGAGGGAGCCAATTCTAATAACAGAAGGTAATGCAGTGTAATAGGGCTGGCAATTATACAGTTCACTGAGTACAGCATACTCTCTACATAGCACTAATAACCTCTCCACTTGTCATACTAAGACTGGCAGACAATTCTGGAATTACTACTGGGTGCTAATCATGTACCGTTAAAAAAGCCAACACGATAAAGGCACCATGAAAGACATTTTTAGGTTCTTCAAAGATTAGCAGAGAAATAAAATATCTAACTGGCACTAGACAGCTTATTGATCTTGTGCCTTCTTGCTTTGGAAATTTCTTGCTGTATCTCTTGTAGAATAATAAGCTCTTTTCTCTTACAGCTGTCTCTGCTGACACAAACCTAGAAATCAATACCTGAAAGTTATAATCAGGACAAAAAAAAAGGAAGCAAAATTATATGTACTCAGCACAACACATACTTCACCTTGTAGAACACAGCCGAAATTAGGCTTTTAAGATGTCTGTCACACATCGACCGTGCAACCGGGGGTAGGTCCATGATCGTAAAAATCCTGCGTTTGACGGTATCCGCCGGCGTGAATTTCGAGGTTGAGTGAGATGTTGGTTTCCGAGGGACATGTTGTGGAACTGCCATCGTTTCTCAGCTTTCTTTTTTAAATCACCGTTCAAGGCCGAAGGACACTACGCTGGGCCTCTCAGGATACTGAATTTGAGGTCGGGAAAAGATGAACTCAAACGATTGTGTTTTTCAGTTTAACAGAGGGAATTTAACTCTATTAATCCCATTGGCTATACTGGATTGTTTCCTATCCAGGAAGGACCAGGATGTATTTAATTTATTTATGGATGTGACTGCACTAATCGGTTTCTTGTTGACAACAACAGAACTTTGATGCCAATGGGAGAAACTTCACCTAAGTAATGATCCAGCACTGATTGTTTAATGCACTACTGGTAATGCGTAGTAGCGTTACGGATTGTGTGGTCTTGCTTCGCTGTGGTGGTGCTGTCATCTGTTATTTATTGTTCTTTTTTGTTGGCCGCTGTCCTTCTCTTGTTGTGTTTATTTGGCCTGCAAGAGGCACTGTAAATAAGAATTTCATGGCACCATGCACACGTGACAAACTAATGTATCTGTGAGTCTGCCGGACAGGTTAATGATCTAAAAGGAACCGTGACCAGCGATACACGATAGTGTGAAGATGGCTGTTGAAAGGCAAAGCTAGCAAGGCTGAAGTAATTTGGTATCGTTTACAAATGACCGTTTCTGTCCTATTTAGTTGTCGACCCGAGGGAGTGGAAGCTGCCAACTGTTCACGCAGCCAGTTTAAGCACTTTCTTCAGATCATATTTTATCTGACCTCTGACTGTTCCCTTGTTATACTCAAAATATTAATATTGATATCTTCTTCCCCTCAAAATCTCACGCTTTTGCCAGAAGGGCTTCCATAATCCAAATTAATTTCCAACTAACTAATCAATGATTATCACAGTGATAGTTAGATTGTTGTAGCCAGGATAAGGACATCCAATTTTCTGCCATCAAAAATCAAATGTCGTTTCATTTTTCACAGCGAGTGCAATTACTTCAGTTGTAGATGCCCCTCCAAATCACTCACTATTTCTGATTAAAAATTTCAGACCATTTCCACGCAGCAAGCTTCAAAGTTTCATTAACCTTCTCTCCCTTAGGCGTTTTCTACATGTCCTTTCTGATGTCTGTTAGACAAGTAGAACTATTAATTGGGCTCTCAGCTGTTCATGAAAGGAGGGATAAAGACCACGTCTGGTCCACCACGTGTATGAACCCAAGCCAGGCTGTAGACAGTGATGAAGGGCTGCTTCTGGACCACACACCGCGTGGCAGAATGTGGAGGGGGCACCTTTTGATATGTCTGTATGCAGAAAACACAAAAAGCCACATCCATATACAGTACAAATACTCCAGATTTTCCCAAGTTAATTAATCAATTGATTTATTCAATTACAACAATTAAAATCAATCACAGCACATCATTTCGCAATAAAATCAAATGTCGATACAACATTAGAACAACAACAACAGAGCCATGTCTGCTCATTGTCTGCTTTTGTACCACTTCATTTTTTTGCAAATGTGAGACTTTGAGGTTGTTGTTGTTGCCATTTAGAATCTCCTCCTTGCGTGACAGATGTGCACCAGTCTTTTGTTGGTGAGAATAAAAGCTAGTTAATTTTTTCTCAGATATTCACAGATCTTGTGATGGTGCTCCTGTGGGCATGGTCAATGGAAATCACACACACAAACATAGAGAATTTTTTTTAAATCACTCAGTCAATTTATTCAATTACAATTATTAAAATCAACACACATCCATCAACACATGGATTTTTACAATAAAATCAACTACCAATCAGCTACAATCCCATTCCACCCGTGATGTCAGAATTATAGAAATCATTTTCATCTAAACAATTTCTGCATTAACAGGAAGATTTTATCCAAGGATGGTGGGAAGGATGGTGGAAAGGATAAATAAAATCATATATCAAAATTCTTCTGCAACTATAATTGACTGCCTGTGCTTAGACGGCGAGCTGTGTGCTTCTCACGGGTGTGGATATTATTATTATAAGTGAAGTCCAACCATTTCAAAAAAACTGCTGAAAAAATGATTTAGGTCAACAGCAAAGTTGTGCTTTTCGTCAATACTCGTGTTTCTCTTAGTTTTTAATGCAGCTGCCTTTTATAAACTTGTTTTCTTCCTGGTCAGTTTTTGGACGGATTTTACATGCACTGGATGGAGCCCAGAATGGTTGCTGGTGCTTTACTTTATTAATGCTCCGTACTCATGGGTTATGGGTTCATATCTTTCATATAATGCGTCTCTTGTTGAAATATGCATGCCTAAGTGTTTGCCTGGTTACTTCCCCTTTCATCGCGTACGGCCTCAGGTGGAGAGGAAGCCATTTATGCAGTTGCGTTTGTGTGGTGGCCGTGTCACCGAAAGGGATTTGGGTACGAATCGTTTTTGCAAGTAAATAGTCCAAAATGAATAATTCACCTCCCAGATATAAAATAGCTGTTTGGATTCTTGAAGGTGCCACAGCAGAATTAAGCTCTCCTGTCCTTCAGCTCATCTCATACGATAGTTGGCCTTTTTCCTGTCTTTGACCTGAACGTTTTTTTATTCTTTTTAATTTTCTTAATGGTCCTCTTCTCCCCCATTTTTGAGCTGGCTCCTGTCACGTGCCACAGACAGGCTGACGTTTTCAAAAGAGGAGGAGAAACTTTGGTGTCAGCCCCGGCTCTTCTCAAAAGAGCTATTTATCTCTGACCTTGATTCCACTACAGAGCCTTGCTTTGAAGAACTCTTCCCTGAAAGAAAGTAATAATAAATAGTGAATGGATTAGCTCTTCTGTTAAGAGAGACCACTTGTGTACAGATTGATCTATGCTGACCCGTCTGTACATGGAGATAAACTTTAGATGTACATATTGATTTGAATGCCACCAGTTAGGCTGTAGTTAACATAATCAGATCAGATTTAAGAAAATTATTTTTTTTTTTTAAATTGCGCACAGATTATCCACTGTGTTCTTCATAATCTGAAATTGCTTAAGGACCGGAGCAGTACTTGATGGGGAAAAGGGCTGTTGATTATTGACAATGCCTGTTCCCATACTGCATTACTTTGGTCAATGTTTTGTTGCAGCCACCCCCAGTAACTACCCTCATTATCGCCAGTGCGATCTGCACAAAGCCATGTTATTGTCACAGGGGGCTGATGCTATGGCTCAATGTACAAACTGTTGAACTCTTACTAAACATTCTTTTTTGAAAATTATTGTCTGTACAGCTTCAAATTTTTACTTGTTGTACTGATCAAAAGGATTCAGCTGGGTATTGCTGATATGCACTGAAAATTAATTTTTGTGCAAACTGTAAAATTAAAATCCAACACTGTTGCTTTGAAGAAAGGTGAATAGCAAATATGTTGATTTCATTATGAAATTCAGTGATAATGCCATATGTGAAGGTCCAAAACCCACTGTGGGTGGGATTTACTGAGTGCTGTTACTTCAGTTTTAAACCAATCAGTGACTGACAGCAAATGACAATTCCCCCCACCTTGGGTGGGATTTACTGAGTCCTATTACTATTGTTCATTATTGCCTCGTTTTTTGGAGGTGAGTTTTAAACCAATCAGTGATTGACAGCAGATGATAATCCCGCTCACCCTGAGTTTCATTGTTTAAAATCCAGGGATAATAACTGAATGCTCGTGTGTGTAAGAAAGCACTGCTATGTAATGCGGTGAGTCGTGTAGAACTCATCATTCATATCTCAGACTTCGTACCCGTATTGTCCAGAGCTCCCACACGCTCCTGTTAAGTGCTTTGGGGTAACCGTGTTGTGAAAGGCATTATAAAAATAAACTGAATTGAATTGACATTGTCTACCAGCACGAATCAGCATACATTTACATACATGACCTTCTGCATACACAAGGAAAAATGGCCTAATACACTTCTGTGTTGACTGAACCGTGCCAGCAGTCTGAACTTAGAAGCCAAGATGAAGGGCCTTTAAGGTTCTGTTAGTCCCGCTGAAGAAAAGCAGTCTGCTTTGAGACAGGAATTATTAATTCTGGAAGTCACTCTGGAGGAAGTCTGTATCCTCTGTCTGTTGCACTTGGCTATGTAGCATACTTGCTAAGCAGTCACCTTTATCCCAGATAACTTACATAACTGCGAGAAGTAAGGTGGGTTTGAGAACTGCGCTGAAGGGAACGTATGAACGTACAACCTTTTGTTCAGAAATCCAGCTATTTTAACAAGCGTGTGTAATGCCAGCAGTATTGAAAGCGATATCTCAAAGTTCTGAGTGCCAAATGGAAACACGGTTATTTACCAGCATAACATCTAGAATTCTAGATATGCAATTGCACTTTGCATCAGATCAAGGCATCAGCTGGAATATAAGCAGCAGAATGTAAATGAATTTCTCGCCGATGGTCTTAGTTTTGCCAGGCAGGCGGTAAAATATCGTCTGTGTGAAGAAAGCCAATATGTCACAAGTCTTTCGGCTCCAAGTTTCACAGCATGCTCTTGAGATGAACATTTCCAGAACAGTCGGTGTGCAAATATGTCAGACACCTGTTTCTTGTTAATGTCCTGTCGTAAATAATGAATGGCAGCTTATCACTCAGCCTGAGAAATGGAGTGGCCTGCATTTCCAGCTACTGGAGCAACTTTGTATTTTCACAGGAGAAAAAGAGATGCACAGAAAATCTTAAAAAAGGCACGTAAAACACTCCTTAAAATATGAATATGTCAAAGACCAGAGTCTCTAATTACCCGTTACATCACACAGTCCCATGTCTTCGCATGCTGAATGGGTTCTGTTTCCACAGCAACCGTTTCCCACAATTTATGCTTCAGACATGCACAATTAGTAGGGCAATCGAAAGGCGTGCCGTACCTGACTTTGTCATAGCTGAGGACACGGGAATGGTTGACTGCCCTTCAAATTGAGGCATGTTTTTTTTTTCTTTATGATAACACAATCACCTGTGGCGTGTTCCAACTTAGAAAAGGTTTCCTCAGTAGCAAGTCAATGAAACACTTATTGTAGTAAGTATTCCTTGGAAAGGACATTAAAATGTTCTACCCATTTTAAATGCCATGCTGTGTAGTTTTGTGTATTAGGGCACTTTTCAACTGAGTATTTGGTGGAAAGGCATAGCCTGGTCTATACTTACAGGAACAGGAAATGAGTGGTCACCTACTCATGTCTCTTGTGCCGAGATTGAATATGGTAACCCTGGAGGCGGGGTCACGGTTTCCTTTCACACAAAAGTGTCCTCAGAAGAAGTGACGGCCTGTCATTGCATGATCTTTGCAGGGCAGGCCCATAATTGTATAGAGGAAGAAGAGGTGGGGAAATCAGCTGACCAAGGTGTTCCTGTTGATAGCTCTGATTTTTCCTCTTCTAGGAGGTGTAAGAAGCAGAAAGCAGAAACCCTGTCCACCCAAATGTTGTAATTCTCTGTGCACTCTCTGGTTGTCTTGAGATGTCCTGTCCCAAAGGGGTGGGAATTCCTTCAAGCTGCAGGCAGAATAACAAACAGGACAGCGGTGGCTGGGGAACTGGCGGAAAACACCACAAGAATCACCGCTGATTTTCTGCAGCAAATAGAGGCCATGTCACGATCTCTGATATCAGTTCAGCGGGTTCACCGTTGGGGTTGCTACTTATGCAGAAAGGAAGACTGTGTAGACAGGAAGACAAGAATGCCCCAAACTGTCATATGCGAAACCCACAAGGTCTAACGAGTCACCTGTGCCATTATTCCACCAATCAAAAGGGCAATGCATATGCTATACAACGTTGGTCAAACTCCATTCTGATACGTTTGCTGCCAATGGGCGTGGCCTATGAATCACCGACCCTTAAAACTGGGGGCGGGACAAACATCTGGCCTGTGTAATGTCATCTCTGGTGTTATTCAGGAAGAGTTGCACTTACCATTTAGCAACCAACAACACCAGCAAATGTTCCTACACCAACTTTTCACTGCAGTGTCATCTTCTTGCACGTTCTGCTTCATGCATGGGTTGAGATTGCTGTGTTTGCTGATTGAATTAGAAAAGTCCTGTCCAGGGCATCAAACAAGGCCCATTACTACATGGATTAAAAAAAAAAAAAAAATAGATAAACATGTCCTACAGAAACAAGATTTTCTTTAATAGATCAAAAAACATACATAGAGTTAAAAACATTTATATCCATGTCTGAAATAACAAAACTGCTTCACTGTAATCCCATATTCATGTAATAATCCTTTAATCTCACTTATAAAATAGCTTCATTTATTGAAGGTATGTTTAACTAAGACATTTCTAAAGTGCAAAATCATGATCGCAATGTATACGAAAAATGAAAATAAACATTTTCATGTATTCCATTAATACCGCTAACAAGTACATTTCCAAATTTAACAGAGCAACGTCTTTGAAAACAGAACAATAAATTGAAATAAACCATAAATAGCCCAAAACGCTTCTTTCTTTTGTAGTCAAGATGTAATACTATAAATAAAACACCCCAATAACAATACAGCACAGTATCGTCTGAGAACACCTAACGGGAAAATGCCTTTCACAGACACACTTTAAGAAAACATGATACAAGCTTTGTCTTCTGATCTGTGAAGATGCACCGCTAAGACAATGGCCAGCTTGTTTAAAAAATTAAAAAAAAATGAGGGCACTCTGGGAAAAATACCGGCTTTGAACTGCATTTGAACCTGTTGCCCAGCTGGTTGTATCATCGCAACACGATGGCTACCTTTGTGATTTTGTCTTACCAAATGTAAACATGACCAGCTCGCACACCAAATCCACCCAGCTGTCCTCCAGAGGTCAGAGCGGAGGCCATTAAGAGAAGACTGCGGCAGCGAGAGAGGGTCGCGATGTCATTGAGTCTAAATCTTGAGGGTGGACGCTCACAGTATGGCTCATTTCGATGCACTGATTGAGGCCTCACACATCACAGATTGTGGAGAGAACATGTCAAACAAACCCAGTCTCTAGGAGAAGTGCAATCAACGATGGAGAGCTTACTTCTCAGGCTTACAGTCTGGATTGTGGTTCTCACATCTACTCTTGTAGTGTTTTCAAGGAGACGCGAGATCACTGTGTACCATACTCGATGCACAAGGTCAATGGGCGTAATAACACTGACCTTCTAACTGTTTATTTTTAAACCATCAAACAAGCTATTTCTATAAAGCTCTTACTCAAAATATTATTTCTGGGCAAGACTATGTAACTTTGTTTCTTTGGTCTCACAGTCTAGGTTTTTTTGACTAAGAATTGAACTGTTGTAAGTCATTTTCCGCCGTCTCAGATCACCACAAAGTCACTATTGCTGCTAAACGCTAAAACTTTAACGCACAACACTTACTCCGAAAGTCTGATGAAGCTAAACGGAATTATTAGCATCATTACTGTTGTTACCATGACTCCCAGTGACCACCACAGCTGTCAGACAAAGGTAAAGTCTCTAGGCATCAATAATATAATAAAATAAGACTTTCTGAACAACTGTCCAGATTAAACTAAATATACAGACACAAAAGAAAACCTTCAAGCATCTCTCTGGCACATTTGGTTAGAATCCAACAAAAAGTGTATTAAATTCATCTTTCACAAAAATAGATTTCGATTAACTCTATGGGTTACAGTGGCCATGATGATACAGTTGAAGACAGCGGCCATCTTCCTCCTGAAAAGGAAGTGTCATTGATTACAGTCACTCTTCTTCAAGATGAGTCATTCGCATTTACACAATTCTCAGCTCGTCAGCGGCCCTTTCAGACTCATTACCACTTTGTCACCATTAATTAAGCACGAGACAGTTTCTCTAAAACCTGTGTGATGCTTTTGTCCAGAGAACCATGTGCTTAAATACAAGACAACCAGTCCCTAGAAGGCGTGCAGATAAACTCCACAATACGGCTCAGAAACTAACCCAGTCGATGTGACTCACAGACGTGAATGCGGGACAACTTTATGATTGAAATTAGACAGAAAGGTGACACTTGTGTCCCCAACCACAGTTCAATCTTAGGGAACAATTGAATTTTTCTGGGAATCCGGCCAAGTGTCCGAACCGAGTAGCACTTAAAAGTCAATGATGAAAGGGGGAGGGTGGGGGTTGTAATGAAAATGTACAGAAGATAATAATTCAAGATGGGATATTCAGCTTTAGCACCTTAACTTAAAGTCTAGTGCAGGGACAGTCTGAGGAGCACTCCTACCTTCCTCACACTTCCTGTGGTGCTTCACCTTCACTCTGACCTAGAGGAAAGACCATGATGTCTCAAGAGAAACCAGAGATGTGTTGGAATAAAGAACAAATGGCCCTACTGATACACTAGGGCAGAATCAGCTTCTCAAGAGTCACCTCAAATCCCAGATGAGCTCAATATAGTAACCAGAAGTGACGGGACAAATGAAGCTTCAAAACCCGTGGTGGGTGGGCGTATCCTGAAGTAACCAAACAATACTGGCGCTAAATGAGGCTGCAAAACCTTCATTTATCCCATCACTAGTAACCAGACAGCATGAAAATAAACGTGAATAGATGTGAACTGAGACACTCCCTTAAAAGTCATCCCAAGCAATAAGTCTCCTGTACGGGAAGGATGGCCTTGAATGAATAATGAGGAAGGAAGAAAAATGAATCTGCTGAGCTTGATTTCGGAGATGATTTGTTCACTGCTGCTATGTACTCAACTGCCAGCAGACCATGTTTTTAATGACCTGTGTACTTAGAACTTTAGGAAGGTTTCCTCTGGAGATTTGCGTGGAAACAGTTCCACGCTGTTAGCAAAAAAACAACCGTTCCATGTTATGCCATGTAGTGTCAGAAATTCTAATGACATTTTAACGAAGTGGATAACCTTACATTGTGCCGAAGCTTTGGTGAATTGAATATTTAGAGGTAATTATGTCTAACTAATACAGTGTAGCTTCTTTCATCCTGTGTGGGCGACCCTAAGGCAATTTTTTTGCCACTTTACGCTTCATCGCAGCTCCTCCCTCTAGCCAAGACATGTAACTAGAGCTGTCTTGCTGAGTCGGGTCAGTGGGGCAATAGGATGTAAGAGACACAAATGAATGGATCGCATGATCGGATAGCAGTTGCTGTGAGGTGGCGGGGCCTGTCTGCTGTCTGTGCTCGTTAACATGTGTATGAAGCTAGGCGACTACGATTGGTAGCCTCGTTAGAAACTACACCGGCAGTAGGTGCGATTATTACGGCTAACCACTTGGCATCATTCTCTTTAATGGGCCCCACTCGGTTAAACAAGGCAGAGCTTGATGGTATATGGTAATCCCCCTCACTTTCGACTTCAAAGCCTCATCTCCCCCATTAGCAAGTAGCACCTTTCAAGCCCAGAACGCTAACTGCACATCAACAGCCCGGCGTGTGCCTCGGTGGGAAGAGTTCCTGCTCGCACCAGAGGACAACAATCAACTGGTGACCTGGGTCATCCCCCATCCATGTCATGGCAAACTGTAATAAACGGAAAATCGCAAGCTACAGTTCCATAATCAGAAAATCAAAGTGTTGTGATCTGATGGCATCTGCTTCCAAAGTAAAGGTGTGTCACTAAGTCCGGTCTCTGGACAAACATAAGGGAGTGTGATGCATCTCCAAATTCCTTGCTATACCATACAAGTTCCCCTCAGTGTTGTTCACCAGTAGAAACATTTAACTCATTGTTTTAAAAAGGTTTGAATTAAATGACAATTTAAACAGCTTTTTTTGAAAATCAAATCTCAACATGGGAGGATTCTTGTACTTTACACACCAACACCGTTTTCTTGCCATTTCAAAAGAAGACACTAAGAATGTCATTTCCCAGTCCGACTAACATTCCTGGGCCCCCTTTTATGGGAATCCTTCATGCAGTGTTAGGGGTTTGCTAATAAATTATTTAGTAGGCCATGAGACAAAATCAGGAACTCTTCGCACAAACAGATGAACGAGCAAAGCGCAAAACAAAACTACTGAGAATCAACTTGACCGATCAGTCAAAACTGGCCCCCCCCCGCTCTCTTGAAAGTTCCACCTCCGCTTCAGCAGATGGCTAACCCTCCTGAAGAAGGCACTGAGGATGTTTCAACAAGTCCCCCGCATGACCAGCTTGCCGGTTTTGACTGATCTCGAATTAGAGATTTTCCGCGTGGACGTAGTATAGAGTTTAGCACAGCTACAAGTCAGCATTCTACTCCCTCGAGAACATGTTGACAGTTCTGGAGAAGATGCTGAAGTAGGGAACACCTGTTTTGATGATCACCTTACTGCTTTATTGTGTCTTCTGACAGGAAAGCGTACGAGTGCTGGTCACACGTGCACGTTTTCCTGGTACCTTGAAGTGCGCGGCAGATATTTCCGGTGGAAGCCACCAGGATTCAACAGCCTGCTTGCGACAAACTTCCTGATCAAGTATGGGAAGACCAGTCGTCCAACTGGTCATGTTCCAAAGGAGTACCAGTGATTAAGGAATGACGAAGTATCAGGTATCACTCAACCAGTCTTTGTAGCAAAGTCGTGTTACCAAAGAGTGATTGTTGTTGTTTTTCTCCTTCTCTCCCCCCCGCACCCGATCTTGTCCTCCTTGCTTTATGGTTCGGAGGGAACCTGTGTCCCAGTCCTCTTCAGCATGGCTGGCTAGAGGTAGAGATAACCCACCCAATAGACGACGTTGAAGAGCAGGAAGGACGTGGGGAAGAAGACGCGTGAGTAGGCATCAAGTTCCAGGATGTCTATGTGCACACGGCCTCGGCGCCAGGCTCCGCCTCTGCACTCCTCGTAACAGCAGAAGAAGCTCTGGCAATCCTTGCCGTCCAGGCACTCATAGACGCATGCCTCTTCGAACTCCTGCCAGTACATGGAGTTGTTCAGCGTGATAACCGTCGGGGGTGGTCCCACGTCTAGCACCGAGTAGTTCTGGAAGGCACAAGATATTGATGGGACCATGAGTAGACGAGGATGCAACCCAACCTTGGGCACAGACAAACGTTTTGACTAAGCTAGCTAATGTAAAAAGTAACATAGCATTTCATTTCCAAAAGGTGACCTCATTCACCGCTGTGCCAACCTCCTGTAACAACAGCAATCTACTATATTCTGTACAGGTGTGGGGTCTATTAAAATGTAAATTATGTTACATTTTAGGCAGCAAAGGGATTAGTGGGTGAGGACCCGGATTTGTGTCTGATCTGATATTTTGCCAGTTCATGCAGCAGACGAGTTGTAGTGGTTTCCAAAAAAAAAAAAACAATTTAAATGTTCTGTTATATAAAGGAGTCATATATGCCACTGATGGCTAACGTGAGCTCAGGCTGGTCCACGCCTTCCAGAAGAGATTTAAACAGGCCCACGTGCTGAAATGCAGTCAGACAGCGCATACACAGCACTCCCTGAGTCTCCCAGCTCATCCACGGTCCTCAGCATGGCTTTTAAGGGAATACGCAGGGGAGCGATGAGAGGTTCCTCTTCCTCATCTGCATTTTCAGGTCAATAAGCCTACAGCGAAAAGGTCCTTCATATGCTATGTTCAAAATGGCACGCACTGAAAGGCTGTTTACAGGAAAGCCAAACGCTGCACGAATCTCAAATACAGTACATCATCTTTTATCTCCATTCAAACCGTTTGGCTATTATTTATCAGGTTTGCATATTTACAATATTATTGCACTTTTCAAGCTCTCTGGTAAATATTAGAAAAAGGGTTTTATCTCAGATTTTTAAACAGCTAGTAAATGGTTGTTAACCAGCTGCATTTAATTCGGAATGTTTTGCTAGGGCTGGTTAGAATCGAGAAGCTGTACTGGAGAACTTCTGGCAGATTCTGGATTCTTTGTGAAAGCACAGGATGGAAAACAAAATCAGGTGATTCCTCCATGTCGCCTGGCGTTATTGTTTTTGCCTTTGCATGTAACAACGATTCATTTATGCCGACTACTTCAACGTACGTTTGACAGGAAAAAAATGCAAACGTGGAAACGGCACTAAGAATAATGTCTGCCGTTTGTATTGTTTGTCATTTGTGTGCGACGTATTCTGTTAGTTTACCGAGTACCTCTGCATGTCTAAACTCTACTTTATCCCAGACTCACATTTACTCGCTTAAGCTATGACTTAAAGCGGAAAAACTCAAATCATTCTGGGTGCATGTAAACAAACAGTGACATCGAGACATCAATTCTGAACACAAACTAAATATTCTGAATGTGCTCTGGGTGTAAACATATCCAGGGACAGATTTTCATAATCAAGTTATAATTTCAGTGGAAGCTGGTTTTGAAAGTCTTATGTAGGTATAAACTTCCGTGACCCTGTGACTGCACACATTTTCATAGCCTCTCTGGGACTCACGTTTCCAGTTTTATCTGCAGTATGGCTGGTACATGCTGAAGAAGGCTAATCTGAATACACAGCATACCTCTCTGTAGAACTGGGATCAATTCATTCTTCGTATACAGTATAGTGTGTGTATTTATTCAAGTCAAGTGATCTTCATTGTCAAACCATCTATACGGAGTATACAGTACACGAGACGACATCCCCAGGTGACCACAGTGCCTCGTACAGACAGGAAGTGACACAAGGACTAAAGGATGGGTGCAAAAATCGTAGATCTACTCTACAGAGGTTGTCTTGATGTGCCATGCGGTGTGGACCCCTAGTGAGCCCTGGGGGAGCACGGGGATCCACTCCCACCCCTGTTCACAATAAACAGTTGAAAAATTTGACGGATGGATTTACTAAAGCTGCAGCTTTTTTCTGTGTATGAGCATTTATGCTGCATCTTGTCGAATTAATGGATCACTGGCAACTGCGGTGGGAAGTGAGGTAAGGGGTACCGCATCTTTACCAACGGAACAATCCGGAACATTGATGACATGGTACAGTCAGTGGGGATGGGCCCTTACCGGTCTCTTGGTCTTGGTGCAGGCCGGCTTGCGCACACTGTAGGAGTAGTAATTGAGGGTGGCGTACTCCATCAGGGCCGCGAAGACAAACAAGAAACAGACAGTGACAAACAGGTCCATGGCAGTGACGTAGGAGACCCTGGGCAGGGAAGTCCTGGCCACTGTGCTCAGAGTGGTCATGGTCAGCACGGTGGTTATTCCTAGAAGACAAGAGCGGAGTACCACATGATGTTTTTAATATGAAGTCATCTATTCATGATAAAGGGAACAGTATCAGAGTTTTAAAGCATCAACTGTACTTGTAGGCTGCACTAGATGCTGAAAGCTGTGGAGGAAGCCTAAGTTCTCCGGTAGGATCAAGCTGTGTGTGGTCTTCTGAAGCAGGAATGCTCATCAAGTCATTACTGGAGCGACTCTTTGCTGTAGTGCTGCAGAGCTCGTTAGCACAAAGCCTACAACACCGGAGGAAATAGGCAAGACACAAAATTGTCTCCGGGCATTGGTTTGGCCAGAGAAATGGCATTTCTCCAGAAAAATGCTCCTGGAAACTTCTCATAAACCTGAGGAGCATGAAGGCAGAGTCTACATAACACAGCCTGGTGATGCCAATCTTTAAAATTATCTTACTGAAAATGAAATTAGTTTCACTGAAGATCAACTTTGCTACAGAGGCACATGTTTGGCGTGACGGGCTGGGGGGGTGGGGGTGTGCAAGTTGAACGGCTTGGTTGAACGCTCACGGGCCCCTGCAGGCATGCGGGTGTCTCTGAGAAGATGGGCTGGAAAAGGGGACTGTTTCAGTGGTTTCCATGGAAACAAGCGTAGCACTTCTATTTTAGGAGGGTTTCACGTGCCCAATTCTCTTTCCTCAAAATGTTGGCCACCGTGATTGCCTTCACCTGTTTGCCTGCCTTTGGCTGACAGAACGACACTAATAAAAAAAGAACTTGTTTTTCTGAAAGAAACCTGGGATGCTCAAGACAGAGAGCACAAACATTCCTACAAATATAGAGGTAATAACAAATTATTATTTTTTTTAGTCCGTGAAAGCCACCCCAAGCTGGGGCTGGTAGAAAGAATAGCCGTTTTTGTGACAGGCGCCATTTTGGAAACAGACGACAGGAGCGTATCAGTCGACGGGACACCTAATTTCCTGTCTGCCTCATTTCCATACGGCCACGCATGCCATACTGGGCCTGGAGCTGACTAGAGTGCTGCTTCTTGTCATATCCCTGCTGTAGTTCGTTAGTGTCTCTCAGGGACCCCGGTAGTATGGTAATTTCTTTGGAAAAAAGCCGGCAGGCATGACAGTGACTCCTGACGCAGAGGTCTGGGGACGTGACGGCCGGCTCGTCCTCACCCGCTGCCGGTGACATTTCTCCCTTCATCTAGGCAGACATCACCTTATCTGCTTTGGACCCGATTGATTTAATGTGGTGTCTGAAAGCTAATATCGTTTTTTTTTTTTTTCCTTTTAGACCTCTTTCCTTTTATTTCCTACCACTGGAGTAATAATGATTTCTTCTGTCCAGGCATTTAATGGTGTTTTTCACCATATCCAGCTGCAACCCTCCCTCACAAAACATGCCCACTGACTGTAAGTCTGACTGTAAATCTATTGCCCGTCATGAATGCGGTTCCTTGATGCAAGAAAGCAGCAAAACAGAAGTTGTCACAACGAACCCTGTGAAGGCTAAAAGGAAGCTTTGTGACCATTGGGCAGGGCTGGGTGGTACAACAACACATACTAACATAAATCTCATACTGAGTGTAGTTCCCTGCAGTTCCTGCCTTAATGGCCTTCACACGGACGTCCCAGTGGCAACTCTGTACGGTCCCAGATTTTACCCCATGGTTTTACAGCATCGTTAGGTGCTAAACCATGCAAAACCAAGCAGTGATTTGGAACAGGAAACAGAGAAAATGTCTTCAGCTTGAGACGACACAAAGACAAACAACTGACAGCAAAAATCCTGCCGCCTTTGGCGTATCCCTGATTGCAGTTGCTGCAGAACTCTACCCAGAGCACAACCAAAGAAACATTTCACTTAAGCTAATTCCTGCTCCTGCAATTTTGGCCTCTGAGCCTGTTCTTCTGCATAAGCTTGACAGCAGCTTTTAAACTTAAACCAACTAGCAACCAGCTAATACCTTTCAAAAATCTATTTTTTTTTTTTTTTGCGTGAATGATACAAGAAAGGGAAAATTTGGTCTGGAATGAATTTTCAACAAAAGAGTATCAGAATCCATATTCTGAGTTAGATGGATTTTTTAATATTCTACCATAGTACATTCACCCTGTTTCTAAGCTAGAGTATTTCAGTTTAAATTGATTCTTTCTGACATGGTTTTCTTGGAGTTGATTTGTTGTTCTCCACATCAGCCAATCAGATTTAAGCAGTGAGACACATCCTCTTTAATTAGTGACACACATTCCCTTACGTCTCCCAAAGTAACTGGGAAAGGCTTGACCCCCCACACAGGTTCAGCCAGGACACGACTTCATGAACCAAAGGAGCGAAATAACACAACTCATATGATAAAGGAGGGGGCTGGGGAGAAACACAAAAGAAAGTAATTACCTTCACCAACATGTTCCACTGGACGGCACGTAAACAAGTAGAGAGGATGAGATTTTTAAAAAGAAGCATAAATACATGAAAAACGAGGCAAGTGGAAATGGGGAGCAGGCGTGTTGACTGACATCTACTATTATAGACCAACACGAAGCAGCGGGAAATAAAAGGCATCATTCATCACCGGTGTGAAAATGTAGAAAGGAAAGGCAGAGAAACACTCATCAGGAATCTATTGAGAAGCGTGCGGCTCGGCAGTTTTTAAGGCCAAATTTTTGTAAATAAGGTTATCTTAAATTACAGCTAAATTTGTCCCCCTTGTACTGTTCATGTTTTTCATTTTATTTAAGGAATAAATGATTCCTGTAGTCAGGAACTCCACATGCTTGGGGGACCTGGCTGTTGAGTCCTGGTAGACATACCCAAAGCCGTCCGGGCTGGAGTGGCATCCTTTTTGATCCAGAAGGACACCCAGGATAGAACCACGGTGAGGATACAGGGGATGTAGGTCTGAATGGTGAAGTAGCCCATGCGCCGGCTCAGGTCAAAGTACACTGTCATCACAACGTAATCCCCTGCACAGGGAGAACAGCAAGAGTGCCTGCTTAGAGATGGTCAAAGTAGTGGGCGGCGTTTCAGCGTGCTGTCAATCACTGCCTGCTTTAACCAATGAGATGCAAGAAAAGCCACCCGCTCATTTTAGAATGCAGCAAATCATCAGAATTAATCGACATCCAGGGAGGCGAACGATTTTTTTGTAAGTGTGGTGTTTAATATTCATTTTGCATTTAAATGACGTGCTTTGGTAATTGCTTGATTTGGTTCTTAATTAATCATCACGATAACTAATAGAAAGCTCTGCACCTTTTTACATCAACAACAGCTTAAAAATGTAAAAAAAATATTGTGCAGAAACATCTGTGATACATTGCAACATTTTGCAAATGGCACAGCTATTAAAAATTACATAACCATATTGAGACAATAAAATTGCTTTGGAAACATGATTAGCATCCATTTTCAAGCAGACAAATGTTTTCAGCCATCATTTCAGATACTAAGAACAAATGGAGCTGGGATCCCTAAGGCAAAACTAATGCACCTCAGATAAACTGATTCAGAACAACTGCTAATGCTGCAGTGCGTGTACTCCCAATACACCAGGAGTAAAGCTGTCGTGCTAGAAATCGTTGTTAAGGTGTTGTTAAGAATGTGAATCATGGCTGTTCTTGGGCCCTACAGTCCACAATTTTATTTCATCATGTTTTGTGCTTTAGTCATTCAACTACATTTTACTGGAATAATTTTGGAAGTACCCTTGAATACAGGATGTGGACTGTGTTTTGTAATCCTACCAGGCATTCCTCCGTCAGCCGATAGCATCGAGAGGACGTGCCGTGGCTCACATAACGAAGCCTTTTGGTGCTGCATGGAAGTGTACGAACCCACCAAGCAATTCGTCTGGCATGAAGACACTCCCTCATCCAGCCACCGGCTGGTGGAAGGGGTACACTACTGCGCTGGATGTGAATCATGATTTAATGGACTCGTGTCACCATAAAGGATGGGGGAATTATTCCGTCTGTTATTGAATTGGAGAAAACATTGACGGTGTGGCCCAAACCGAAAGATCCCTCTACCTAAAATATGGCCAAAGCATTTGTAAGGCCTGAACTTGGAAGCACGATGGAGGATAGAAGCTAAGGAAGCCGAGAAACTCCAACATTTTCAGCAGTCGATACTTACGTTCAACTTCAAAGTTCTTCATGAGCACTGAAAGATAGATTTTCACCTGACATCTCACAAAAGACAATATTTTTAGTTCACTCATCTCTTTGTTTTATTTCATGAGCCAGTATTGACGGCAAGGGGGATGATCGTTTTTCAGAATTCATTTAAATTTTTATTAAAATTTAGCATAATTTTGCATGCTTCACAACATACTGTAAATTTTGAGTAGCCCAGAGAACTTTGTCTAGTTTTGTCTTTTATTAAAGGTTGCAGTCCTCCAGTTCCATGGCTTTTTCTGACAATATTGCCGGATGGATTATACAAACCAGGACTTAAAGGAGTCTGACGTTCGGTGATCAAAACAAAGAATAATCTGAGAGTGATGTCAGGTCATCGTAGGGAGTCAGACCAAGGTTTTGGCCTTCTTATTGATGCCGTATTGACTCGTTTTCTCCTACTGGTGCCTCCATTCATGCTGCCCTGCCGGGAAACTTGCAGCACTTACTGATTATTGGGTAATATAGACAGCACTGCTGGTATACTGGGGAAGGTTCCTGCTAGTGAAGTGGAGGGTTGGTTCATCTCTCTGCCACATTGCCTCTCTGTGTCCCAGAGACACTTAGCCTCCCAAAAACACTCGTCTGTAAGCCAGTGGCCCTGGACTCTTATCCGGTCAGTAAAAAGTGCAGTTTTCATATTTCATATTTGTAGTTAGATATGATATGTATAGTATTCACACGCCAGTACATAAGAAAGAGGAAAATGGCTCTGGTGCCTGATAAACCGCGTTCTTCTGCCAAGCGCTACAGTATGCTAATCATATGTACATGACTAAGTGTTGCTTAATGTGTTATTTACATATAAACACACTTCACTTACATCGATCTCCCAACTCCTTACCCGGACAGTTACATGACAAGAAAACAGTTTTGTTAAATAGTTTATATAGTAATATTATTTTGCTTAAGGGGTGTCACGGCAGCCTCAGTGTTGTGAGTTCAAATCCCACCCACATGTTGTCCCTGCCAAGCCTCCCTATGATCCTGACTGGGATAAGCGGTAAGAAGATGGATGAAGGTATTACTTTGCACAGCAGTTCATCTTATTCCCCAGCATTTATAAGCCTGTACCACGTGAACTTATGAAGATGCCCTGCTCTTCTGTGACCTTTTGACCATGGTCTCCTCTCATTCAGGTACATAGAACGTCAGCTAGAGTCAGGCCTTCGACGTGAAGGTGACATTTACACAGTATTTAAGCAGCACATCGGTGCTTTAACTGTTATTACTGCACTCGTGATCACGCTGATTCAAACGACGCTCGTTTCGGGCCTTACCTGCTGATGTTGTTACGATGTCGGTCGTGTTTCGTAAGCCCATGAAGTCAAACTGATAAAGCCTCCAGGATTTCTGGTCTGCAGCTTCAACGGAGTTCTTCCTCCATTTGTAAACCATCTCGTCTCGTGGGTATCCATCTGTAATTAAAAAGAGGGTCCCCGATGACCCACTGCTCCACCCTGCCCCGCCTGCAGCAGTTTTACACTCCAAATAATGTCATGAAAAACCTGTTAGCTTTCCAAGATTGAGGAGACTGATTTATACTGCAATGTATGTTTGTTTTTTTTTGCAATCTTCAGTGTTGATGCTATTGATTAGAATTTACAACATAATATGAGCAATCATGCAATAATCTTATTGAGAGAAAACAAAACCATTACTAGTTCTAATGGCTGATAGAAATTGGAGGAGAAGCCTATTGAGAAAGACGTTTTAATGAAGATCGGGCATCCGTAAACAGCCGTGGTGAGATGGAAGCAATTAACATTTTAGCGTGTGATTATTTTTGCCACAGGTTGATAGGCTACTGTACACGTAAGGGACAGAATGGAAACAAAATTATTCATATGGTAATACCTACTAATGTAAACATCTACTAATACATGTGGTATGTCTGTCTCCATGGGAACATGGCCCATCACACAACTTGAGTTCAAAAGGTCCTCAAGCAGCACAATGATGCTGGATAGCTCAAATGAAGAAGACAGTGTACTGCGGAGAGAGGGGGAGGCACTGCATTCTGTGTCCGGACAAAATGAAACGTTCTGGTCCACAGACATTCACATGAGAAGGCCAAACATACCGCTGCTTTCCCAGACAGCACCAAGAATGGAAGGATCGGCCTGGTGTCACATTCCCGGTCATTTCAACATTCCAACAGCTCATTAAACACTCACACAAATTCACGGTCATTACCCTGCTTGCTCAGTGGCTCTTGTTTACTGGGGTTGATGGGGATGGGTGGCAACATCTGGGGTGGTGAACTAGTAATGAGAGAAAAATTACCACCTCTGAAAGCAGAGCTTCAGAGATGCTCGCCTCGGGCTGTACAGCAATATTCACGTTCAGGAATATGACCATACTATATGCATGTATGCTGGATGACAGCCCAGGCACACAGGCCAGCGTTGTACAGCGCGAGTGACGTCTGCCAGTGCAGCAGAAGTGATTTGGATTAAACCTGCTTCAGATTCTCTGAATTAATTACATCAGACTCTCAATAACTGCTTGATTAAAAGTTGCTATTCCCAGTGAGAAGCAAAAAAAAAAAAAAAGAATCAGTATGAAACTAAGTCCTGAAAAATAATTGCACCCACACTTTCACAGGATTGCTGCTACCTTTTGGCACAATGTAAAGCTGGCCAGCTCCTGCAGAGTGGCTGAATTACAAATGAAGTAAGGCACTTTAGAAACGCCCCCCTCCTATAAGCATGTAGACATCATGTACGAGACGCCCCCTCCTATAAGCATGTAGACATCATGTACGAGACGCCCCCTCCTATAAGCATGTAGACATCATGAATGAACGCCCCCCTCCTATCAGCATGTAGACATCA
>JAACJT020000062.1:1932269-1954617 GCA_009936485.2 Gymnarchus niloticus | reverse complement strand
TGGGGGAGTAAGGGGAGATAAAAGAGGGGGGAAAGAGAGGGAGGGAGGGTTCAGCAAAACCAAGAACTGGATGGGAAGGGCTTGAGGGGGTGGGTGGCACCCCCCCCCCCCCCCCCACTTCCAGTAAAGGGCAATGTTGTACCTTTTATCTCAGTGATAAAGATATGACAGGTGATATTCCCAGTTAAAAATGTCATTAGTGCCCAAAGATACGCTGTTAATGACTGGGCATGTGGTCTTCAGCTGGCCATGGCTGACCATCTCATAGAAGGCAACTGTGGATTAAAACTGGACAGTTTCACCAAACCGATCACCCTTGAATGTACCGTTACGTTTCATACCCACCTAAACTGACCCATTAATGCTGCTGGATCTTTCGTGTTGAACACGAGAGCGGCAATCAACAACCTTCAGGTTAGAAGGCTGTGTCCCTAAGCACTTTGCTATCAGTTACCCCAAGGACAAGTCTATCGGAGCATTATTCAAAGTGCTCATGAGTCGTAATTGGAGATACAGGGTCAAGGGGCTTCCTATAAGACAACATGATATCATGTTAAGTTTGCTTACATTGAAGACATTTCAGGCTCTTCCCATATATGAACAACCTGAAGATATTAGCTCACACCAGAACTCCACAGTGTCTTTACACCCCAGGCCTGCAGGATCTACACATTCCCCACAGCAGTGAATAGTATCTACTGAACAAACAGAAAAGTCTTTAAACATGCGCACGCACGCACACGCACACGCACACGCACACGCACACACACACACACACACACACACACAGAACACCTGCACTCCCTGACAGCTGAGCATGGCCTCTTGGAACCTGAAAAATCCATGCCGGCACATAACACGGCATAAGCTACGCTGCGTGAAAGCTGTGCGCGTGTGAAAATCAGCATCGCTTCAGGAGCCGTTCAGATGAGTGCAGCCTCGGTCTCTATGTGAGCCTATCCTTCTGCAGCTAGAGGCAGGTGTATATCCAATCTCCGCCGGGTGATATAATCCAGTATTTTGCATTCGGAATATGAAAACAAGGATACCGTTTAATAATCCAAAGTAGTGACCACTGATTGGAATCAGGTAGCATGTGAACGCTGCAGCTGAACATGGCCCACTGACAGACCACATCAGCTATACATCTAGACATATAAAGACATTATTACACGGTCACATCCTGGGCATAGCTGCGGCTCGCCACTTACTGTACGTATAACACTGAAAAGACTCACGGCAGTGTATGCAATCCCTTGAGGACGCTGCTCCTTTGAATGTAGTCCAGTAACACCTACCTCCGCTTTCCCTGGAATAGCCTAAACCCACCTGTTAGCCTTAGAGTGTGTCCCTGTGCACAGCCAGGGTAAACAACTCATTATTAAGGTATTAATATAATAACGTTTTGGCGCATCACAAACAAGGGTTGAAAAGAGCTTCTTCAGCGAGTGAGGATCTGAAGAGAAAAAATACTACTTTTAGTTATGTGGTCATTATCTCTTTTTGCAAGAAGTGCTATATTCTCCTCGCAAATAAGACTTTCTTCATTTTTTCTCTCTCAGAAGAAGTTGTTGTTGTTGTTGTTTACTGCCATATTACTTGTGTACTTACTGAATGAGCTGGAATGCAGGGGAAAGAAAATAAAGCTATCAGATATATGGTTAAGAGGTGAGTCCATGGTTTCACTTTCCGCAGAGACAAGGGATTGTGTGCTGATATTAAAGAGATGGTGAATGGCTGCTATGAGACCATCCGCCTCTCACACCAGAGATATCGAGGACCATTTTCTTTAGTAATATGGGCTTCCTTCAGATTCCCATAATGCATCAGCACACTGACTTTTTTGTCATCTCTCTGGGGTACAAATTGAATTTCCAAAGTGCAGGACATCTCTGTGTGTATTGGTACTCATCAGGAACAGCCCTCGTGGCCAGGCATAATGCGGCTGAGGCATGAGGACCTTCACTATGTGGAAGCCTGCTTCAGAGAATAAACAGGTCACCATCAGCCCTGATGAAGGAAGCAGGAACCTTGAAACACAACACAACCTAGAACATGGCAGGTGCCCATTTAAACGAACATGAGAGAACTGTAAATATATTCTCTTTGTGCGGTCAAATGCCTTAGCTGTGGCAGTGTCACATTATTTTGTATAATAAGAAGGATACCCCCATTCAATTGTCATGTTTTCTTCAGATTCAGTGTTGTTCAGTACATCTAGCTCTGTAATACAGAACAGCATTAAATGTAAGGCTATTGCCAAATGCAGGGAGCAATTTACAGTGTTCTGTTAATAAGGTCCAGCTTCATTTATATTACATTTTGATAGATATGTCATTCAGTATAAACACAAAGTGTCTTCCATCTTCTGCTGACTGCATTTCTCATTTATCCCATACGGGTGTCGCTCGGAAGACGAGGTGACAGCCTCTCAAAATCACAGTGACACTCGTTACTCTCCCACTTGTTTTGATTTACGAGGCCAATTATGAAGCCGGCAAAGGCATCATCGTTCAGTTATTGACGCCCTCGCTCCTCCACATCGCATTGTTTCAAATAACTCGGCGTCATTCTGAATGATATAGATCATTTTTCAGCAAGAAGAAATCGAATAAAAGAAAAGCCTGCCCTTCTTTTTTTAGCTAGCTCATCCCGTTCAAACTGCCACATGAAAGCATGGGTGGGTAAATCACTCTGCAACTGTTTTAGTGCCAGTTCCTTCTGTTTTTGCATCATTTTTCTTAAATGAAATATGAATTAAACACTCATATAGGCAGAGATCAATAAAACGGACCATGTCTATGACTTCCCATGAATATTTAACTTTCCGCAACGACCCATCATACACAATGACAGCAAACGACAAATGATGTACTCATAAGTGTATTATAATTCAGCCATGTCTACACACATGAGAGATATACACTACATAGACCCCCCCCCCCAAGCCAGGGGTGTGGAGCGCCCTCTTGCGGCAGTAAAGGTCACTCACCGCCGATATCGGGTCTTAGTTTCTTGTCGTACTCCTTCAGCAGCCTGTTCAGGATCTGCGTGGCGTCTGTCTCCTGAGTTTTGGGAGCCAGCATCTGGTTCACCGTAACATCCTCGTATTCCTCTTCGTACTCAATCGTCTGGGAACTGAACAAAAGGACAGGAAGTTACATTTTAAACCCCCCTTCTGCTGCCAATCACAAAGCGCCTGGCTCCACGTCTTACTGACAGCTGTCATTCACAGATACTGGATGCCATGTCTGCGTCGCGCACAAGTCATATTGTTGCATTGCTGTTGTTTATTTGGAGTGCATTATTCATCTCATGCAGAGAAACACCCCCAAACCCTTTTGTCCTGATGGCGCTTTTCTATGATCCTCTGCGTTTTTCGGACTTTTAGTTAAACGCGCAAACTTTGTGAAGTGGAAATCGCATAATTGCGGGGTGATGAGAGAAGCCTGCACTTTAGAGACGGCGAGGAAACCTTCCGTGAGTTTACCTCACCAGCTGATAGGATGTGCAACATGACATAAAGAATAAAATGTCTTAATATTATTGTCCTGTTCACACAGGTAACTACAGGCAGCAAATGAGCGGCAGGGGCACATAATTATGAGTTAGGTGGTTGTACACTTTTTATGAAAGAGAATCAATTCTATATTCCTCATAATTTCCCACATCTTAGATTTAACAATTAGAAATACAGCACATTGGGATTTCAAAAACAGCTGAAAGATTCTTACATTTCTGGCATTTACAGTTGGAAATGTGTTGTTTAATAGAGTGAACATGTAACATTGTAACAGCTGAGTAGAATGTTTCTGTGTAATTATGGTATGTATTGATATTAAGCTTAAGGCTGGCAAATTAGCTTACAAGAATCAGTGATCTTTGCTGGTTATGTCATTGCAATAAACGAAATATAACTGTCAAAGAGTGCAAAAAAACTTAAAGATATTATATATTTATCATCTGTGGTTTTCACCTTTTGAGGACAAAACAATAAGCATTAAATTAAAATTTTGCCAACTTTGCAAGTAACTTTTACGGATTTATTTGTTTGCCTGTTCATAAATACATTTAACCCTTTTAAAATCTGTAACTAGCTGATGAGCAGTTTTGCTCTTGTAAATGTACATCCTAGTTTTCCTAAATCACATAAGAAAACGACGGCGCACAGGTGAATAAGGACAACGTCACTTACCACGCATTCAGGACCGACAGAAGCAAGAAATAAAGCAATAATTTGGTTGACATATTTATGAAAAGATGGCTAGAGGATGAATTTGCGGCGTCCGGCTTTCTTCTTCTTCCCGGTTTGAAGCGCAGGGGGGTCACCAGCGGATACTTTGTAATCCAAAAGCAAAGCCAGACATCCGCGTTTGATGCGTATTCGGGATTGGGGCGCTGGAACGCTTTCACATCTGCATTCAGCTGTCTCAGATTATAAGCCGGCCCCTCCTGCACCTCGCACTTGGACAAGCCGCCCTGGGGTGCGCGGACATGCTGACGTCTCCCGAAGCCCAACTTCCAAAGTGGCAGATGTAGCAGGCTGCCACCCCGTCGCCCAGCATCTTCACATTACGTCACGCTGTTCTGCTGTGTTACCGACAGTCACTGATGTTCTGTAGATGTTCGGAGCGCCGGCATTTCCTTACGGCTCTTTTTCATCCTTCTAGACTCCCACGGCTCTTTCTAAGCCTGTGGAATACACTTTTGAACGGGAAAGACACCAGTTTCCACACGGAAACCCACAGATTTCTCGGGCTCGTTTCACTTCTGAAGGATTGTTCTAGAACATAGGGAGTCTTCCTCAGTGTGTGAAATGGCACGCAGTAAGTCGTGCCGGATGCTTAAAACTGCGTTTTGCTTTATTAGAGGAACCCGTTAGACCAACCATGACGTCGTACGGACGATTGGTGTCACAAAACCACATTTACAGGCTGTTTTATAGGCACCGTACCGATCCTCCGAATGGTCGCACAGCCTTTGGTGTCATGTATTATAAATCAGTTTCCAGAATAATTAGGCGTAGGGAATAAATCATTATGAATAGAACATTGTCGTCTGATTAGATTGTGAAAGCAACAGTGAATTTCAGTTCATTTAAAGTCACGAAACGCGCAAAAAAAAAAAAAACAGAATCGGTGTCAAAAAGCCATACTTTATGGCACATTTGAGTCTCAGAAAGTATTTTTAGGCGTAAAATAGAAATATGTCATTGTAAGTTAGAAGTTGTTAACGTGTATATTAAGATCCCCATCAGCGGCATGCCTTAGAGGGAGACTCAGCAAAGCGTTAGAGTGCTTTCAGGACCACGGGAATCAAGAGAAGTGCTTAACTAATACGCACTAATTTCAATAGAAGCAACTAAAGCATTTAATAATCCAAAGTAGACAATATGCCTATTATACACAGTTGCACATTTTCATGAATTAACATTTTGCTGTACGTACACGAAGCCGTAGGCTTTTAAAGCCAATGGATGATCGGCAACATTGCGTATATTCGTGACAATTGTAGGTTATTCTTGTTTAAGGTAAGATTGTTGCATTCCGTCCTGATATATTGTCAGGTCTAATCAAAGCAATCGATAGCAGATGATAATAAACTGGTACAACAGCAGCTCCTGTACGCCACACTATCCCCTGGTGGCTGGTTGGAGTAATGCGCCTGTACAGGTCTATCCTGACACAGGTGACACTTCGCGACCGTGGGCCCACTAGAGCGCTGAAACAGACATGGAAACGCTCTCGCCTATATAGGGCCAAAATTGGTTTACCTGTACTTTCATAAGTAAATGAATTTCTAATTAAAAAGTAGATCATGGCATCTGATGGACCAGAGCGCTTCAGCTGTGTCCTAAAAGGCAAGCAGGATAAGGTCACTAAATACCGGGCAAATGTACATAGACTGAAGCATTAACCATTTTATTGTTAAAAGACAAGCATAACTGTGAAGTATACTTTGTTCTTAAAGCTTCCTGTTGATTACACGATTAAAGCTTTATCGGGAATAAATATCAAAATTTGGCATTAGAATTTAGAGAAGATTGGTAAGTTAGTAGTCCCTTACAGGTGAGACATTCATATGTTCAAAATCCGTCATTGTTTTCCTCACATGATTCCAGTCGGGGGAGTTAGCAAAGAGGCACATAGTCATGCCAGACAGCGGCTGACAGGATGTGGGTCAATTTTAACAGGTCTAGTTGAGCCAAAGCTCAACCAGGCAACCATCCTCAAAAATATCATGACAAAAATACTGCATGTGTCTCCTTTAAATAGATCCTGATCTGCTGCTTAGATGAGTATCTCCTGGTGGCAGGCTGATGGAACACCAACACTGGTCTAGATGGTCCCAAAATCTATATTTATATTTTCTCTGATAGCTCACACTGGATGAACAGTACATGACTGAATTCCAGTATAAATGCTGCTGTGTGCCAGGTAACACCAAAAAAAAATAAAAAAAAAATATTAAGAATCAGATGTCAATAGTGAATGACACTAATTTCTGGTTTATGCTAAATACAGCTCAAAACCAGTGGTTTAAAACACCATCATTGAACATGAAATGAACTGCTAGAGATTAAGTGAATAAATCTTATATAAGCGAGCAGCAATATGACAATAAATATATATGCAATTAAATGGATATGCAATCAGCTTTATATAAATAGATGTGTGGTGAATACTGATATGTCATTAGGAGTTGTATCAACGCCTAGCGTGACATCATCATAATACATCGGCCAGCTTGCGTTCCCACCCTCCAACGCAAATATTTATTAAGTTTTTTGTCATTGTGTGTCTGAGAGGAAAATCTGTCAACTGACATGGTGGTGACTCGATCTGTGTATGAGGTCTTTGACAAAATATCCTCTTCTACTTTTCCAGACAGTGTGGCTGAGGACATGATGCAAAGTCTCCGATATCAGCCTTCCTCCTGTCAGGTTCTTTAACGTTAAACGGGAAGCACATTTCATTATACTTAAAAAAGCAAGGCATTGACATATCTATTCATTTTCCATAACCGTGTCCCGGTCATTCAAAAGAACATGCACTCACGAACACACCAACCTGCAAAAACAGACAAATGAGAGCCATAGACTGTACTAGCAAACACTGATGTTTATGACCAGGATTGAACTCCAGTTGTGTATCATCCAGTTCTCCTGACGGAACCGAAAACCCCAGCAGAACTGTGTAGATGTTAGAAATGAGAACCTCTGGAAGGATGGGTCACACTGAAATGCTTCTGAATCTGGCAGTGTAATGTTTGAAGAATGTTTGGCAGCATGCACGCTCAACTAACACAGCAGTGCTGTCATCAGGTACATAAGCTGCACCAGAATTTTGCTGAGTGGGAAAATAAGAAAGACAAAACTAAAGTCATGACAAACAGCTGGATGCCAGATGTTGCTGCTGTGAAATACAACAGGATGGATTCTCTATCCCTGTTCACCGAAAGAGCTCTGGCTTGCATGTGCATTCGCGACAATCCGCAGAGCAGACAGACGGATCGCCTCACTGCCACGACCTCAGAAATAGCATTGGCCTTCTTCACCCATTACTAATTCACAGGTAGGTGACCACAGATCTTTGAATGTGGCACGTCGACGAACATATTTATTCAGTAGATGGAGATCAGTTAAAGTCCATTGTTAAATGTCTGTGGCTCTATTCTTATGTGGGGGCAGAGGGAGTGACTGATTATACATTCATAATATCTCTGGCTAATATTAGGCCATGCACACAAAACAAGTCCACATGAATACAGTTCCCATCCTCATTAGGACTCATTGAAACGGAATGAGAGCTGCATAAAGGATCATGATGAGAAGATCACAAAAGCTCACTGAAGCCCATGAAGTCAACTTTATCCGGTAACAAATGAATGACTATTTTTTTTTCCCTGCAACATTCATGTATATTTGGTGGGGGGTTTCCAATGCAAAACAAATGCACCAGTCCATTCGTTCATCCTGTACACAAAGGAGCGAAGGCGTCACGCGTGAAACATATCCATTTTATTATTGCTTTAGTCACAATATGCTTCAAATGAAAGCCGTACATTAATTCTGTGAAGGTAACAATGCATGTCAGACAGAACGGCCAATTTATACATGACCCAAGCGAAGGGATGGAAGAGAAAAAAAAAAAATGACAGTGACTTTTCTTTATCGCATTAAGGAGTAGAAGGCAAAGAGTCTGTCTTGCATCAGACCTGCCCCCCCCATGCCCTGACTGTGTTTAATGTCTACTGAAGATGTACGGGGCACAGGCTCCTGGGAGACAGATGCTGAGGATGGGGGCTTCCTCTCTCAATGAACATCTTGGACTAGCCTGACATTAATTAGCCTGGGTAGCAGTTAGTGCCCAGTTCCCAGGAGCATGCTTGTGGTGGGGGCTCGGAGGGGGGGCCCTTCCCTGCCTATTTAGGTTCACTGTCCAAAGCTTCAGCCTGTGCCTGGCTCCCCCACATGGACGTTCCCGGTACTGCCTTGCCGCCTGGCATGACCAGCAGCCTGAATGTCTTACACCTCATCTTCACTGACCAACCGACAAGCAATGGGATGGCCATTAACCTGTGGGTCCAGCTTTGGCACAGACAGGTTGCAGCGACACTGTTTCATGCCGTTTATCACTTTCTCTCCCGTGTTTACGCGGCAGACGGTTTGAGAAGCCTCTGCTCCGATTTCACCATAAAGCAGCCAAAGGAGCACTTTAACATCACCATATAAACCCACTGTGACGATACATTTATCTACAGTTAGAAAAAGCATTTGAAATCGACATTTAGTAAGCAAATTAGCATCGAGCAGCAGAGCACAATGTCAATATAGAAACAAAACAGGCTAATAATTACTCTGCAGTGTAGAACCTGGCTGAGCTGCAATGATCAAAGAGGCGCCAGTTCAACTGAAGCTATCGACATGGGACTTCAGACCGCAATGCGTTCAGTTTTTCCGTGGGGTTAAAGGCAGATTATAATCCGCATGCATTATCTGTACAATGCATGATGGCATTGTGATCTTGCATTTTCTCCTTCAGGTTTGTGCTGTCATGGTCCTAACAGCAGAATGAATGTGTGTGTGTGTGTGTGTGTGTGTGTGTGTGTGTGTGTGTGTATTTGCAAAGACAAAAGTCAAAACCACAGCCAAAGATTATATATAAACAAGTTCCCAAAATCTTACCTAGGAGCTTAATAACAAAGTAACCAAAGTTAGCACAGATGCCCCTTACACCAATAAATTAAATCATATGCAACATGGACAGACAAGAAAATTTAAGACCCAGAATTAAACTGCAGGAAATCTCCGTGTATCCTTTTGCTGGGGAGGGGGTCATCATAAGAAGGGGGTGTCTGTTCCATAGCTGTTCTTTAAATCGCACTGTTCGATTTCACATTCTCAAGTCCGCCCTTAAATAAGTGAAGCCACAAGTCAGCGTCCGAGTGCAGCATGGGCGTTTGGTCAAACAGCGCGGTATAAAATGTTTGCATAGCATTTGGCTTGCTTTATCTACGCTCCCAGCATGACCCTTTTCTGCACAATGATGAAGGTGTGTGTTTCAAATGCTATGTGGCTCCATCGGCAACACTGTGAAATTAATTAGCGATAGTGATTCTTGCTGGGATGAACAGAATGCCAGATTCTTCAAGAAACTCTAACTAATATACAGTAGAAACAGTCAAGGCAGACATGGCATTTCATGCAATTTATGAAAAAAGGGGAGGGGGGAGTTCTCACAACTTATGACTAGAGTAAGTCTTCAGTGCTTGACACTGGTTTCTATGGTAATCCAGTTTGTGAAATAATATGGCTGAAGGTGGGAGAACCTGGAAGCTGAGGAGCTCTATGTGGGTGACACAGGCCCCTTGATCATCGGCTCTCGGTTGAGGTACGTGGCCCAGTAAACCAGGTTGAACGTCCCAAAGAGGACCGGGAACACTATCCTGGACATTTTGTCAATCTTGCTCACGCTGTTGTACGTCTTTTTTGGGTCGGGTGCTTTGGCTTCGGGGGACTTCAACGGCACGGCGGTGCTGTTGGCGATGGTGGCGATGGCCGCATCCTTGGTGATGTTGGCTGTGTAATTCACGCCCCCGGCCGAACAGGCATTGTTGGGCTTCTTTGACAGTGTCAATGGGTCCTTTTTCTGAACAAGACAAAACGACCGCCACGGCACGTCAACAAAGCCCGATTTCCTCAGTGAACAATGGAAATGTAACAGCAGTCTCCGTAGGAGAGCGGAACTCAGCATAAAAGCCTTAAACGCCTCTATCGCACTTTTGTTTTCAATAAAGCTTCTTTTAAGCTACTATCCAAAGAGAAGCTCAACAGAATGGGACAGCGATTGTTGTAAGTCGCAGATTTGACAGATTGGAATGTGTAAGAAAAGGCAGAAATGAGATAAATCAAGACTGTGGATGTGTAATTTAGGTGCAATGTTTTGACAAAAAAACACATTCCTGGGTTTTTTTTTTTCATTTTAAGCATGCAAAAATTTAAATGGCTTTTTAATGAAAAACATAGACGTGCATGAACCAGGACTGCTGTCTCTCTGGGGTCGGCTAAACGCAATATCAATGCTTAACTAATACTCTTCCATTTTTGTGCAATTTGACGACTTCTGCAACGTAGCAGTTGACATTACTGTAAAAGTATGTCTGTTTCTTTATTTGTATTGAACTATTTCATGAAATGGAGGCAAGATAACATCTTAATTTAGATCAGTAAGTATTGACATTTTACATATTACATTATACAGTCATACACAAAGTTAGAAGAAGTGACCCTTCAACCTTATGGTAAATCCAGCTCATTAACTACCATGCCCCCTGTTGACCTACAACTTGTGATTCTAGATTTTTTTTTTATGTCTTGCATACATTGTATTAATTGTGCTTTGCTTTGTTTTATTCAGGAGTTTGGCAAAACTAACCCCTGGCTTCTTCCCTATCAGGGGTCTTCATTCTGAGCACCTGACCTCTGTCCAGTTAGGGGTCTCTGCACTGAAACTGATACTCGACTTCTGACAGATCAGGACACTCCATACTGAAGGGCAGTAACCAACCTTGGGCTGCTGTGCCTCTAAGGCCTTCTTCCCATCCCACGCCCAGCTTCTCTTGGTGAAGTAGTTGACAGTTGCAAACTCGATCAGTGCGGAGAAGACGAAGGCATAGCACACGGCGATGAACCAATCCATAGCGGTGGCGTAGGCCACCTTCGGCAGCGAGTTACGAGCACTGATACTGAGGGTGGTCATAGTCAACACCGTCGTCACCCCTGGGAAGAAGCACACGGGGGCGATGTCACAAACAAATGTGTGCATCTGTGTTGTTTCGCACCATACATTTTTAACACGTCCATACTGCAGAAGAATTTCCCAGACTTATTATTGTGCAGTAACCCCCTCAAAGGTATAACAGCTGTACCCTTCCAGGGAAACAACAACCTTTGCGGTTGCAAGCCTGTCTCCTTAACATCTACCACGCCTGTATCAGTATGCAGCATACAATCTCCACCTAAAGACTGCTTTGTATTTATCACAGCAACTTGGCTGAATTAAAAATTGGATTTTGTCATCTTCTCCAGTCAATTCCCATTTCTATTTTAATGAGCATATAGGTGCCGATCCAGCAAAATCAATTGAAAGTAGGAAAACATTGACTTCACAAACAGATCAAGATCATTACATGTTCCACGCAGTGAATTATATCTACTGAGCCAGGAGTCCAGGACTGGAGCAAGTTCTGAGGAGAACCCTCTGTGTTTCGTGTGAGAACCCACATCAGGAACTGATGAATCCCTGACTATATTCTGCCCCCTTATGAATTTTTAATTGCTTAATTAAAGTTCATGTCAGCCTGAAATCACAAGCAGGTACTAATAATAGTGATAAAAACCATTTAGTTTTAGAATAACGGGACAGCTGTGCTGGATGACACCACGTTTAGGACTGCAGAGCGGCTGTTCAGACTCCTCGGCGGTACTGACCGAACACGGTCCTGGCCGGTACAGACTCTCGGTTGAGCCAGAAGGACACCTGGGAAAGGATGACGGTCATAAAGCAGGGCATGTAGGTCTGGATAACAAAATAACCGATCTTCCTCTTCAGATAGAAATGGGCCATCATCACGGTGTACTGGCCTGTTGGAGAATGGGAAGCATGGATGAAGGAATGATTTAGGGGAGACAGATAAGCCAGAGAGAAGGAACTGCAATGCAGGTTGGTAGAGCTGAAGGCAGACCGCGTGGTCATACTGAGAGGGTGGGGACAAGCTCACGCATAAAATTAACGTAGAGTTAGGAACCTTGTTCGGCGGGCAGTTTCTCAAACGCTCATCGGTTTAATGTCAGTTCAGGGTGGCAGGTCTGTGTACCGAAAAATGAATCAAGAGAGCCTGGGAACACTGGCCCACACCAGCATACTCCCACACTCCTTGTCCGGCTAGGAGACACAGCCATTTCTGGGAGATAAACGACTTCTTCCATTTGTCGTTGGTATTTATAACCATGACAACACATTCCCTAAGCCAGCTGGGTAAGCTTTTAGCTCTGCATCTTCACATAGACTGTGAAGATCCTCATTCATCTATTATCATCCATCTATTTACCCATCCATCTTACAACCATTTATCCTGGTTAGGGTCACGAGGGGTAGGGGGTTATATACCAGCAATAATAATTATAACAAAAATGAATAATAATAATCAGCATCATCATGATAACTATTCTCATCATTGTCCTTTAATTATTATTAAAATCACTAGCAATTTGGTACACTTATACCTCACAATACATCCCCAATGCTGAATGGAAAGTGATTGGATGAATAAAATCAAGGCACTCCTTTACAAAACCACTACAAAGACAGCTTTCGTAAAAAAAAAAAAACAAAAAAAAAAACAGCCCAGTCACAGATATGGCCCCCCTCCTGCCATGTGTTCACTTCACACCCGGTAAAGTGACCGTGACAGCGTGAGGTGTGTCATTAAGGATAAAAAGAGAGGAGGCGGGGCCAGGCTGCGATATCCTGTTAACTGAGTGGAGATTATGGCCAAAGCCACTGTGGAGCCCCTGCCGGGAGGCCGGCGATGGATGCCGTGTTCTCCCGACGAAATCGGATTTTACGTGGCGTTAATCCCCGGTCACAATCCGCATCCCGTCGATGCCGCACCCCCGCATGACGTCAGTCCTGCCTCCCTTTCCTCGTTTGGCCGCAATCATCTCAGCACATCAGCCTCTGTCAGCAGAAACTTCCAACATAGTTAATCTGCGGAGATCGCAGGAGGACGTCTGGGGATCCTCGTTATTTTGTCCTTTGGGCTTCTGGGGACCCATGTCTTCCTCAAGGGTGTTTCTTCCTCGCTCATGCGCCGATGACTAGCCCCTACTTGGCTCGTGCTTCCTTGGCACTGCCGCGGGGTGCTGCCTGATCCCGGGTCACCCGCTGAGCTTCAGCTGGAACTCTGAGAGAAACCACCATGCGTATCTGCTGGATTTTACTGCTGGGCATCTGGAACGCCCGGGGGGAACTTCCGTTCATCTCGGAGAACAATGCAGCCATGTTGGTGAACTGGTAAGTGATACGAAGGCCTAGTACTCCGATTTGGCAGGGGCCTTCCCGTCGACGGAGACCCGGGTACATGAATGACCTGTAGCCTTGGGCGTGTAAGGACCGGTTCTAATGAGAGGCAGTGGATTACATCACTAATGAGAAGGTCCATGGTTTTATCTGCTTTATAAATAAATGTGAAGATCGTACTGTCAGTTGTGCTGAAATTATCTGGGGTGTAACAGCTGGTGCAGGGTGGCAGTGTCTGATCGATCTATTCTCAAAGTCAGGGCAGAAGCCCTGCAACTCAGATTAAACTAAGTAAAGGCAAGTTCACAAGTCCAGTTTTAGGAGGTCGGGGTGGGGGTGGACTTAACGAGGACAGGCGGGACAATCCTCCACAGGTAGCTTCACCACCAGTACGTTCAAGGGGGACCAGTGGATCTCGGGCGCCCTGCTTTTCATGCATTTCCTTGAAGAACTTAAACAGTTGGGGGAATCACAGGTAGACTTTTCTTAATGTTTGGGTAAATTGGAGAATGTCTTGTTCTCTGCACTGTCCTCAACAGTCAGACCACACATGTAGCTTAGCACTCTCCAGACCTTTAATAACCTTCCTGGCAGGGACAGAAATATTGCATTACTGCTTTATGTAAGAGAATTTAGCCAATGCCTTGTAGCCCTTGTATGATGGCTGGGTTATCCAATCCTGAAGCAGTGACATCACTCTTTAAATGCATAACCCATTAGCAATTTTTCCTTGGATTACCCCAGACTACTCACAGCTCAGAGCAAGGATAAACTCCGCCCCAAATGCTCCAAGCACTACCGGAGCCTGGTAGACAGCTGGCAACCTGTAGACTGTGATGTTCGCAAATCCTGTCGATTCAGTTATGTTCTTCATAGGGCTGCATGTAAAAACGGTTGTGCGGATTCTGTGTTTGTGCTCCTGTGTTTCACGAAATCAAATGGATTGAAAATAAGCAAAAGAAAGTGTTTCAATTTAAGCTACAGTCAGAATGAAGCTTGTGAGAGGGGGAAAAAAAACGGATGGGAAAAAGAACGAGGTCTGCTGTGAGTCTCTCATCGACACCAGTGGACGGCAGAGACGTACCACGGCTGGTGAAGATGTCCTCGGTGCCGGCACTCTGCCCGATGAGATGGTACTGGTTCAGCCGGGAGCCATCCTCGGCCACCACCACTGACGTGGCAGCATCCTGCGTCCAGCTATAGACCACCTCCGAGACGGGATATGCATCTGTGAAGCAAGGGGGGCCATCAGCTCTCATCTAACAGAGAGTCCAATTCTCAGGCTAACTTTACACCCGTCTCACAGAAAGGATCGTGACATATTTCAGGAGATCTTTGAATCATTGCTGAACTCCAGCTACTGTAAATACCTCAGAACATTTGAAGTCCAGCTGGAGAAAACAAAGTTAATGGGTAATGAATAAGGCAGTTTAATGGTAACTTATTAAGAAACGCAGAGTCACCATTACAGTTAATCAAACTTACACCTAGGAGATCGAGTCGGTTTCTTTTCCTGAAGTTGTGGCCATGAATTTACCTTCCAGCATTTTATTAGTCACGATGGTGGGTAACATGGCACTGGACCCCCCACCCCCCCCCGACGGACATGTCACCCCAGTGTCTGCAGGAACAACCCTATTAAATGCATTTTGGGAGATAACTGGTTTTTTTTTCCCCCCATAAGCCACTTGGAGGCCCATAACAAGCTGAAAATGGCCTGTGTTAATGAATTCACACTGTCAGGTGGTGCGCTGGCTAACATCAATGCCCGAAGAGCCGTGTGAGGGATGGCGGATCCCGGAGCTGTAATCCGACTTGCGTACTCCACTGGCTTTTTCCCGTTACTCGCCGGCATCTTTGGGCAGAAAAAACGAGGTGGCGGCTTCTGCTCTGCCAGGGGTTTATTAACACTGGTGGCCGTTATCGTAGAGAGCTTCACCGCGATTAATAACCAACTCCCGCTTCTAGGGGTGTGAGGGGGTACTTAGAGAGCCCAGGTGGCATTCTGGAGCTGGATTTCATAACCCACCCACCCCCGCCACACACCCCCAGTACACAGCAAGACATTTCAAAACTCACCACTTTTCAGAGCTATTTTACTTGTTACGCCATCATCCTGGGCCCAAAATCTGTGAGATTCCCAGGGTGTGTAATAATTACCCATTAAGGTAACTCAAAACCTGCAGCAGTCTGTGCAAAGCTGGAATCCACGTGTGCCAAAGACCAGTACTGCAGGCATCCCAAATCCAAAAATGTGTCTGTGGTCCAACCACAGCTGCTGTGTAGAATCCTTACAGGCACCGTAGTTCATACATAAACACATATGCCAGTGCCATGTTAGAATGAAACAGCAAGCTGCAGCCAACACCAGGACCCAAAACTTCTGAAGCAGACTGTCTTCTCTGGACCTTATTTCCAAAACATTCACAAGGCATCTCAGTTCACTTCCTGTAGTACGCCTTACATCTATAAAACAGAGAGAACTGAAGAGGTCATTTAAGTCACCTCTGGGGCATGATGCCGTGTGACTACAAGAAGTCCAGGATGTGAAGTCTCGCCAGATCAGGAGGACACAGCCTTAGCCCTGAGCGCCATTCTGCAAGTCGAATGCCTGGATTTGAATGAAAGGACGCCCTGTTATGGTTACGAGTTGAGCAAAAACACTGGGAGTGACACCTTGAAGATGCTCTCAAAGAACCGCCAACATGTTGTGACTCGGCAACAGGCAGCAAAATCACCAACATCATCATCCCAAATCTGCCCAGTGATAACATCTGACCTTAGGTGTAGTAACAGTCAAAGGAGCATGATGAAAGTCCCCGTGAACAGCACAAAGGGAAGATCCCTGCCGCGGTAAGAAAGGGGCTGACTTTTACCAAGAGACTTGGAGCAAACCGATGGTCCTTAACGGGTGGGACCACAAATGACCACTCGAGAACCACAAACGAACCTCTCTTTACACCTTGGCTGCATGGGGCAGCAAGCTGACAGAATGTTCAGGTGTTCCTCTTTGCAGCACCCCGCCACGTGCCAAATGGTGCCGGGTTCACCCTGCCAAGCCCTTTTCGGAGCTGCATCTATTGCAGGTGAAGACATAGATATAACCTGCAGCGTGCATCACATGAGGCTGGGACTCTTGCCACACACGGTGCCACCTCACGTTTTCCCGTAGCCCAATGAGACTCAGCTTACACAGGACTAAAAATTAAACATAATTACTTTTACAGCAATTATCTCTCAAGCTTCGGCATGTTATTACCATAATTCTGTTTGGCCTCTAGTGCTTTTCTACGTCCCTGTTAAGTTATTCTTTTTATTAAAGAATAATTACGTAAGAGTTCTATAATTATGCAATATTTATATAATCTTTTAATTAAGTTTGTTTACTTTTTAATTCAGACAATCACGACTGTCATTATATGTAATAAAGATAGTTTTGCTGCCTCTGTAAACTCAGATTACGGCCACTGGATGCTCTCATAAATGAATTGACATCAAGTGATGTTTAAGTCTCTCGAAGAGTGGGGGATCCTCTGGCGATTTGTTCCGATGCCGAAGGGTTTCTTTCGTCTTTCAGTTGCTCTGTCTTTTGCTCGCATCCTCCCAGTTTCTACTGCGCCATTTCAGGGTTCCCCGAAAGCCCCGTGGGTCCACATTCCTTCTGATCTCGCCAGTACGCTTTCAAAACGTGTCCTGAATGTTGAACCTGCTTAAGTTACAGATTACAGCCATTGTTTCCTAATTGCTCACTAAGTCCCTAAGTCTTTCATCACTCAGCTGGTGAGAAGACCCTTTGAAGAGGCCAAATGAAACGGAAGCGTTGGGCTTTACCATGTACAGCAGAATGACAGACATGTCTTGTTTCTGTCGAAGGTCTAGAAGTATGTAGGTCATTGTGAAACACGGTCTGAGCTAGTCTTCGCCCCCCCTGAGTCATGCTGGGCATTGTGGGCCGAGGAGCTGACATATACATACAGCCGATGGTCTGCTTCCAGAGACATAATCATTGTTATGGTAAGAAAGGGAGGTCAGCCCCTGATTTGTTGACTACAGGCTGAATGGCAGATCCCAAAGCAGGCCTGGTGGACACACACATACATCACAGTTCAGTGATACCACCACTGCCATGGTTACAGGTCCATGGTAAAATAAAGCACAGGGAAAACGGGAACCCTTTGTAAGTGTAATCCGTGATAAATGCTGCCTCCTTAATTGCCAGTCTGAAAGTGTTTTGCTTTCTTTTAAACAATAGAGCTGCACACCTACTGAAATTTAGAAGAATTTGTTCCTGAGGGTGATGAAGATTATTAAGAGCCGCTTTAACATACAGCCCATAATGATGCCCTCTGGGGGTAACCAGGCAACAGATTTAAGCGACGAAGTGTGATGTGCCACCCCTGTAAATCAGATCTCCGTATTCCATTGTGGCTCTAACGTGGCTCCCCTCGGCGTAAGTGTTCTGTAATGCCTTATGATTCTCTTAGATGTAGGGCCGGAAACAAGGTGTAGGGAGTGACCCATTAAAGCTGGTCGGTATCTTCAATTCACGTTTGGCTTCAAAGCAGATGAAGGCTTGCAGAAACACTCTCCCTGGAGAAAGACAGCATTTGTGTCATGACATCAAAAATTTACCCGAAGGATATTCTGGACCTCATCCAACTGCCTTTAGGTTATGAGCTTGTGTTCTTCACCACTAAGCTACCTGGCATCCCAAAGCCAGCAGGCAGGCGAGCATCAGAGAAACTGGGGTAGGTCATCGTGGACCAGGCTGTGGACAGCCAGGTGGCCCACAACAGACCTGGATAGCAGCTACATGGGAAAATATGTTAACACAGTCCTGCAGATATGGGACGGGCAGTCTGAGCTAATCTTGGTCAAGGTTCATCTAATTCCAGATCAGTTTTCTGCATGCTACACTATTCGACTAAAGAGAAATGTTTTCTGTAGGTCCTTTCTCTTGGACCTTAAGAAAACGATTAGAGACACCAAGAGAGTACAAGGATAAAGTGAAACTCCAGTGATGGGGCTGATAACCGGTAAACGACAGTCAAAGCGTGAGAGGGTGACAAGATGGCGGCCGACATGTGTAACCACGCAGGAGAAACAGCCCGCTAATGGCAGGCAGAAAGACAGTGGACTTGATTCGAAAGAATCTGGTGGTGATGGAACCTATAATCTGATCTGAGGTCCAGCGTTGAGCACCGCTGTTCAAAATCACTAACAGGGTCAGACACTCTGGGAGACGCCTGAGCAGAGAGACAGCGGAAAAGCTGTGCATGCAGCACCTTTGACAATGTTCTCTCCGGCTTTAATGCCCCCACGTAGGAAAAGGAACACGCACACACAAACTCGCACGTCAGTGGGGTGGCTGTAATGATACCAGGATCTCAGTGATGGCTGAAAGAAGGAGATGAGACGAGGGAGTGGGGGAGTGATGTCATCACACTTCCTACTCGCTGGCACGGGGGAGCACAGAGGCCGCAGGCTTCGCCTTTAAAGGGCTGAACGCGCAGATGACCGCTGACGGTAAAGAACAATGGGAGAGGGGGTGGGGAGCAGGGGGGCAGTAGAGTCAGAGACTGTGGTAGAAGACTGCCGTTTTCATTCTAATGAAGGGCAGAGGCAAATGGAAGGAAACGTACTAACGTGAGAAAAAGAGAGGCTGTAGCAAGATGGCACTCTAACGAGGACAAAGGTCTAACTCGGACTGAGCAGGGATCCGTTCACAGGGAAAGCACCAATGCCAGCTGCCAAGGGGTAAACAGGATTTGCTCCATGCTATTGCTCACAGCCCACACCCCCCTACCCCCAATTGAAAATGGCCCCTGCGTAAGTCCAGCTTTAATGAACCTGAATGGTGTTTCCTGAATGGGAGCCTCACACGACATCCCCTAGATATCAGCTCCCTGACCTTCAATGTGATCCACCATTCCTACTTTGGCGGCTTGTCAATAATCGTGTCTCCCCATTTGCCACGCAAGTGTTAATGATGTATCAATGTTTAAAGTGTGGGCCTTAAATACATAATCCTATTACACCTCAGGTTGAAAAGAAATACATTAGACATGGTTTCAGCACAAAAGCCCGTCGGCCCACGGGCCTGATTAGGATCAGCTGACAGACAGGCCCTCCAGAGGCTTCCAGGTGTGGACTGATAGGTTTCACTGCATGTGCCACACCACTGCAGCGGCTCCCAAACTGTTGCGTAAATGGCTTTAACTCATGGCCTTGCCTGGCTGGCTGCTACCACAAGTCCTGAAGAACGGACACCTGTGGGGAGTACCCTCAGAGGTTGAGGGGCCAACCATCTGCTGCCGTATCCATGGCAACTCCACATCAAGATGAAATCCCTTTACCCATAGTGCCTCGTGCCGCCCTGACGAGGGTAAATCAAGTGCCAAGAGGTGCAAACCTGGCCACTCTTAACGCCTGCTTGGAAAAAGGGTGATGAGACAATGTCGAGGCACAGCAGGCCTGTCGAGGCACAGCAGCCTTACCAATTCAAGATTTCACAGTTTACAAGCCCCTAGCCATCTGCATGCACTCACTCCCCCTTCAGAGGCAACACAAACTTCCCTGAGGTGGGCTTAGCCTCTACTGCTCAGAATGCGTGGCCGCATTCTTCTGAGTTATCAAAGAAAATCTCAGCAGAACCTGAAATTAAACACTCAGGTGAGAAAGAGGACCTGTAGTTTGGCTTTGTATGAGCCTTCGATGGCAGGCCCCCCCCACTATGACTTGAACCTGCAACCCTGCAGAACACCCACTCTCATAGTTAAGCGTTAGAGGCATGAATCAGGCCTGTATTTCCTGTACTGTGAGGTCAGCACTCTGTGCTATAAGAACCCTGGCCTGTGCACGCAGTATGACTCTTAGTAATTTTTTAAAAAATGGAAAGAAGCTAATGGCCACTTTTCAGTGCAATGGCGACCCTGGTCTGTGTTATTGAAGGACGATGTCAGCGTGACGTCACAACTCTCTTTCTCGCTGCTATTGTGATAGCTAGACTACATGCATAGTGGAGAGAGAGCGAACTGTGACAAGACTCTGTCACTGGCTTTTCCTGTGGCAGGGGGAGCCGGAGTGGACTTTTACTTCATGTTCTCCGTGTTATGATGTGGGATGTAGTTAAGCATCCAATCAGTGCTAAGAAATCACGCCATCACAGAACAAATCCTGTGTGGACAGTCTTCATATGGATACTGACGTGACGCAGAGAAGCTGGCCTGGCATCAGCCGTGCGTGGAACACAGGGTTACTGACGTGGTGGAGAAGAAGACTGACGGAGGTGCTGATGCAGCTTTTCAGACGTCCTCTATAGCACCTCCGTTGACAGCAGAGGACCGCAGGGGCCTCGATGTTTCGTTTACATGTTCGGGGCAGCTGCATGCCCCGCCCTTGACTGGTTGATTAGGGGTTTTATCGTCACACCTGTAATATGTAACGGCCTGAGCACCGAGCCAACAGATGACAGCACTGAGCATCAACGAGTGACCAATCAAGACTCCCAGCTGCAGCTCTCCTCAGGTCCTTGGTCTGCACTCCAAAACGAGGCCATGAAGAGAGGGAGGGCTAGAGACAATGGGAACTGTCATCAAATCATAACTCGGCCTTATTTTTCAGCATGTAGAAGTGCTTGGGTTTTCTTTTTTATCAATAAAGCATCTCGCACCTGAGCCAATCCCTTCCACACAAGTCATCCTCACGCCGCAAACAAAAAAATATATTATCATTTGATCGGTCCAGTTGTTTTTAAAGAGAATGGTATTCCTTTTGTGAAAGTGGATGATATCCACAATGAAAAATGAGACCAGATCTGATAGCGTTAAATGGGGTGATGGAAGCCCCCTAAAGGCTACTTACAGCTGCCGAACTTCAGGGGACAGGCATGTGCGTCCATGGGGAAATCTTCTAACTGCATGGGACACTCCGCTGATATGGTCAACCTAAAATTGAAATGGGCAGACCGATAATTACCATCATACAACCGAATAACTGAAAATTGACAAATCATCAATACTACATCACTGCCATTCCTCTGAAGAGGTGTTACTAATACAACATTCTCACATTATCGTAGCCACATTCACGTAAAGTACGTTATATTTGAGGTATCTTTAGCACCATCAAGTGGCAGTAAATGATATTACACTCTTGCTCACTTGTTCGTAGGGTTCCCCAGTCGCACGCTATTTTTTTCCAAGCACCCGCTCCACGGCCGCACGGTTTTCATCGCCAGCACCTCAGGGTCGGACGCTTTTCTCGCAATGCCCCACCCCCTTAGATTCACGTCTTTCAGAATCTTACATTTGTGGCTCTTCGGGCCCAACCGACTGGGCATCCCCTGCTTTATTGCTTACGTAAGGCGTCCTTTAACGTTCGGGGTTTCAGCTCTAAAAAATGCGAACTAAAAAGGTTCTGTTGTGCAGAATTACACTCACTGGCCATATCAGTAGGTACACCTGTTCGACTGCTGGTTAAAGCAAATATCAAATCAGCCAATCAGGTGGCAGAAACTCAATGCATTTAGGCATGTAGACATAGTCAGGAGGATTCGCTGAAGTTCAAACCAAGCATCAGAATCGAGAAGAAAGGTGATTTAAGTGACTTTGAACACGGCATGGTTGTTGGTGGCAGATGGGCTGGTTTGAGTATTTCAGAAACTGCTGGTCTACTGGAATTTTCACGCACACCATCTCTAGGGTTTACAGAGAATGGTTTGAATGAGAAAAAACATTCAGTGAGCGGTGGTTCTCTGGGTGAGA
>JAACJT020000062.1:1920003-1931257 GCA_009936485.2 Gymnarchus niloticus | reverse complement strand
GCTCATATCATCTCAGACTGGTTTCTTGAACCCAACAATGAGTTCACTGTACTCAAATGACCTCCACAGTCACCAGATCTCAATCCAGCAGAGCACTTTTGGGATGTGGTGGAATGGGAGATTCGCATCATGAAGGTTCAGCCAACAAATCTGCGACAACACCATAATACTATCACGACAATGTGAACCAAAATCTCTTCAATGTTTTAAGCACTTTGTTGAATCTAAGCACAAAGAATGTAGGCAGTTCTGAAGACCAAAGGGGGTCCAACCCGGTACTAACAAGGGTTACATAACGAAGTGGCCGGTGAGTGTATGGTTACTGCAGCAAATAGAATTCTTACACTGCCATCTAGTGGACAGTAAAATAGTAAGACATTTTACGGTACAGTCCAACCTGTTTGTGGCTTTTCTGTTTTGTAAAGACACAGATATCTAAACTGTTAGAGACGTATAACTAGGTCTCCGAAGAGTTAACTACTTCACAGCACCATAAGGCGAGATAACCACAGAGTGAGACATGGGTGAGCGGCAGATAAGCGCTCCGCTCTCTGTTTCAGCAGACTACATAATAATTACTGACTTGAACCTGTCTGGAGAAAGGTCTGGGGTTATCTCTGGTCATGAGAGCTCATGGCTGAAATACCCAGGCACTGTGTAGGTCATTGGTCTCTAAGTAGTCTCTGACAACTAACGGCACTATAGGAATTACGGCGAGCTCCATTAAAGGATCCATTAACTGCATGCGGGTAACATCAGCCATTATAGGAACAATATAGCATAACATTTATGGTGTGCTGTTCTGTATACAAAATGGCATTTTAAGCAGCAATGGACATACAATTGTATACAAATGTCAAGCCGACAACTTGATATTTCAGCCTTTCCTGCCCTCGATATTAGCTGCGAGCACAAAAGTTGCTGGTTAATTCATAGTCTCATTTTCGTCAAACATCTCCATACACCTGCAATCTTCTGTGCTTTGCTAAATGTTAATCTTCTGGTAACGTTGATAGAGTTAAGCGGGAAGAATGCAGAGCACAGATTAGTGTCCTCAAATGTCCTTACTGTGTCACAGGAGACCCCTCTCAATCCGTGACAAAGGTACATCAAGCTAACGTACATTTGGGTAAAAGGTGGAATGGATTATCCTGGACTCAAACTCCAGAGGTCCACAGGAGGCCTGGTAAGGCTCTTAACATTTAGGAACGCGTCCTCTATGCGTACATTTATTCACTTAGCCGGTGTATTTTTGTATCTAAAGTAACTGTAAAATTCACACTTGTATCCAGCTGAATGTTTTCCCAGTGCGATCCGAGTTAAGTTAGTCTCAAGGGTACTACATCGGCTCTCTGCTGAAAACGTGCCACTTTCAGGTTACCTGTTAACCTTACCTGCTGCTGGCTGAGCATTTATAGAACTTGTTTGAAATTACTTTCAGATGGTATTCTATGCACCAATGTTTTGAAGGCAGTGTATTCAAATGCAAAAATACTAGCACAGAAAGGGTCGTTTGGTAAATCACCCAATGTCTACTTTAAACGGATTCCAAACTTTGAGGTTCAGCATTGTGCTCAGGTACGAACAACAATCTACTGCATATTTACTCATAAACAGGCGTTGCAAATCTGAGCTCCTGGTGTGAATGAGGCGGCTCTACGCATTTGGCCGGGTCTGCTATGTGGGTCTCTTTCAGTGTTGTGAGAGGTAAATTGTGTGGGATCCTTATACAAGAAATTCTCTAAAGATGAAATACTTTAGAATAAAGGAAAGACTTTTTAAAAGCCACAGTGCTGCAGAATGCAAAGTGCCCTGTGCATTATCGCGAGGGATTGCATTTCATCTCCAGATGATGGGCACACATCCTCTTTGCCTGCTAACCTCATTAATATCTGATTGTGATATTTAGTTTAAACATGCTTCGGGAAGGCATAAGTGCTAATCATTGCTCATAATGTACATGGCGACGGGATAATATCAGTTATGCTGTGTAAATATACCGTGGGAGAAACACTTTGAGAGGACATGGACAATTCAAGGCGTCGATATAAATAATAAACGCGAGGCGCCATCGGTTGCATCAACGCGAGTAGTCTCAGCCAGTGCAATGTACGCAAAGGTTTTTTTTTTCCCCCCCACAAGGTGGCACTGTTCAGTTGCCGTTGACCCAAATCTCCTTTACGGTGCTGGACAGGATGTTCCAAAAATATTCAAACTGCTGCCCTCTTTTCCATACTGTGATCGAGGTTTCGAACAGTTTCCCGTGTCCTTGATTTTTTTTTTCTGGTACTACAATTATGTAAATGTTCTACAATGTGTAATACATTAATTTTTACCCATATATTTCCTTTGCTTGGGCTCCAGTGCCAGTAACAGTATCCTCCAAGGAGAGAGAAAATTAAGGAAATAATAATTGAGTAAAAGCAGACCCGATGACAGTACTAACGGGGGTGTAGAAAGGCGGTTAAGAGCAACGGTGGACAGGTGCTGGGTGACTGTATTGGTTTGAACGCAGGGATGATGGATTCCTGGTCCGATGCTTTCCCAGTGGAACGTGTCCTTACAAATGCAGGCTTCGCTTTAAAGACTAGGTCAAATTAAACAGCTGCAGAAGTTAATTGCCCTCAAGTTTACATAGCTCCAAATGGCAAAAATATAAGCAAAATAAAACAACTACCATAAAACTCGTGAGAGAAATACTACGACAATGATGGGAAATGGAAAACGCGATGAACAATTCATGGTTACAGTGAGAAAGCAAAGTCATGCTCCTGTTTATTTCATTTTCATACGTTTCAGAGTAGGAGAGTGTGATGGACATGCGGGTGTGGGTTCTATTTACCTCATGGTGTACAGAAGCGTTCCATCATCCTGCAGTCGGAGCAGCTTGTTGGGGGTGGTCATATTGTGTGCAATGGATTTCTTGCCGTTGAGGAAAAAGGTATCAGGGGTCCAGATGTTGCTGGCCAGCAGGTTGTTCAGAGGAAGCATCTCCATTGGACCTTTGAAGCGAAGTCGCTCGTCTTTCCAGCTTTGCCGGAAAAACACGTCTATCGTGTATTCCTGTGAAAAATGGATGGGGCATTTAGGCCATTCAGCAGTGCATAACAGGCAATAGACACTTGTATAATTCACATTTTATCATTGTCCAAAACTGAATTATAAATGTGCAACTTTTCAAAAGTACAGTCACATACACTAAGATGAACTCATGGAAAAGAAATTTGCCAATATGTTGGCAGGAACCATGAAGACCTTACCATTTCAGTATCTGAAACCGGGCCGAAACTAGTCACAAAGATGTTCGTCTTGATCACCGTTACTTTCTCTGTCAACAAAGATTCAAAGTGTTTGGTAAGTATGAGACAGCAGGTCTGCTCAAGGCTTGATTTCATGATAAAATTATAATATTTTTCACTTAACGAGAGGAGATGCACTTAGGCAAGTATGGCTTTTTTATGTCTAACGCAGCCTCTTATTTCGATAACAGAAACAGGTGACCCAGTTAAACTCGAAGGCATTACAAACTGCCAAAGAACATCCCAGCGATTCTATAGACAACCACAATCAAGCACTCATGCCCTGAAAGGAGCACACAAAATGAGAACATTTGAAACTACAAGCGTTCCAAGATTACTTTGCAAGTCTTTCTTTTACATTGATGCACGAGTGCTTTCATCTTTAAAGGAGACTGCAGTGGCAAGATCCTTTCACACACAGGTGCACTGTGAAATGTTTATGAAGTCCTCCTTTATAGGAAGAACGAACACTAGTACTGAAGGTCAGTTCTCTGCGGATTGAACTGCATTTCCACGGAGGCGGTAATTCTCTTTGTTGGCAGGGACAGTTGTTCGCTTTTACTTAAGCTAAAACCTCCATAGCGGTGGCCTTAGCCCCCAAAAGGTACTTCAGGTAAGGCCATGTTTCCCATTGGCTGAATAAAGGCCAAGCAGAAAAGAAAGCCATTTTTGTAATCCCCCCCCCCCAATTAACAGAAGCCTTCTGCACATTTCTATACTGGACAAAACAACCCATATACACTCCATTATATAAGCTTAGCACAATCTTTCTGTAGCTCTGTCACACGTAAGTTTAAATGGTAGCTTTGTAATACGAGTCGCTTTTCTTGAAAGTGACTTAGAAGTCAGGGCATGAAAGTACATTTGTGGCACATAAAACAACAGCATTTCCACGCTGTGTCGATGTTGGAAAATACAATCACACAAACCACAGTCACAGCATTCAAGCACAGGCTATGAAGTACAACACAGAACACAAAAGAAAGCGCAAAGCTTTCAAGAAAGATGAATATCGTACGGTCTACGAGGTGGTCATATAAATTGATGAAAATGCTTCCAACAGGAGTTGTACCTCCGAGTCCAGGGCGTAGTCGGTTATCATAGCCATCCAGCAGCCTATCCAGGATCCTAGTGAATATCGTGATGTTGTCATTTGTCTCGGCATCTTTCGGGGATCCCGCTGTGGTCTGTGAAAGGCTGTAAAACATAAAGGGAATACAAGGAGAAACATGACACATCAACGCCTTTGCCAAAGGAAATATTTCCATGCTTTCAGAATCAAAACTTCCCATTTAAACTGGCGACCCTCGTATGAACATGAATGGAAAACAGGGATGATGTTTACTGTGGAGAATGTGAATACACGCGTTTTACACAGTAACAGCCTGGCGTGAAAGTGTCCATTTGGTTGAGTTAATTGAAGGATTTCCCGGAGAAAAACGGTCCGATTTCAGTAAATTCATGTGAAGTCTACGTTTGAGGGAAAATCAGAATCAAACGAGCCTGACTCACCTGATGTGGCAGTTCAAGCTAAGCAGAGAGACGGCGACCAGAAGACTTCTCATTGTTGAGGAGAAGGGCATCCCATCGTCCATCCCTGAAACAAATTGCGACAACTGCGTGTCTGAGGAGCTGAGCTCGTCTGTCCCGCAACAAGCCAAGACTGGATTACTGGTACCGGTGTGGAAAGTAGCGATTCTCCGTTCAAAACTGCGGAAAACATTCAAATAAACGCCCCATACGGCCTGACATCATGTACCGAGCAATCTATTAAAATTAGCACTAATTGTCATAATCGTCATTCTTTTCAGTGGCCTCAGAACACCACACATCAGCTGCTTTTTAATGTTGAACAAACCTGGTAATATCATCTCGTGTTATTCTCAAATACCACCACATATCTATTCCAGGACTTTAAGGACGCAATGCAAAGCTGCAGAGAATAATCCATTCATGTGCTAAAGATCATTAACACGTTTAATATCATTTTAACGCTGTCTGCTGCATCACAATTATGCAATGTAGTCAGTCACTGACAGCCAGTTTTCACCACCTCTCACTTAAAGATGAAATTTCGCTTTGCGGCAATAAGACTCTCCTATAGCATGACGGCTGGGTGCAGTTTAAGAACTACACTACTCTGCATTTTACCAGACGTGCAGATCAGCGCTGATGTACAAAAATGGCCATTCAGAGGAATCCCGTGTAATTGCCAGTGATGCTGGAAGCCTAATAAATGATCAGATTGCTGCAACTGTTTGCAGCATGACGAAGGGTGCTGCGCATTGTTCCCCTGGCTGGGCTCTAACATGTGTAGTAACGGTATTCTTCACATCCCTTTCACAAACACACACTCACAAACACAAACACACAACAGACACACGCGCCCGCGCGCTCCCGCGCGCGCGCAAAGGCACATCTACAAAAGAATTTCAACGCCATTCCCACGATAAGAAAAATACCTGGATTGTGCAGTGTAAGACCATATAAACGGAGCGCATGGAATGGAGTCCAGAGAACACTCCGCAATGTTGAAGGCAGCTTTATGGCAGAGCTTCACACATCTAGCGCATTGATTACCCTTCAGGTGCAAGAAGCCAGCGCTGCTTGGTTCCTCCTATTATAGGGAGACTAAGACCAGAAGCTCCGTGACATCCAGGCATCTCACCATCCTTATGATTCTTTGTCTACGGCCATTCAACCAAAGCCACATCAGCAACCCTGCATGCTCTCCCCCTGGTCGGCGACTCGGGAAAGCCAGTTGATGCAATCGGACCGATCCTGGTCCTGTGAGACCCCACAGCCGTCCAGCACCGGTACTGGTGATGCAGGAACGGGGTGCTCTTACCCGGTCCCTCCAGGTTCCCCGTGTCCTCGTCAGTGTCTTTCAATATTCCCGCCGCCGAGGTGCCACTATGATGGTTCTTGCAACATTAAAAAAAAAAAAAACAAAAAAAATTAAAGTGAAGAATGTCGCCTCATTTGGCACAACCGTGACGTCCTTCTGATGACAGGATACAGAAGAAAAAGACGACAGGAGGAAGGAGCGGATGATCCGTCCGGTTTAAGATGCCAGTGAGCTAGCCATGGTCCGCACCAACGCGATGTGTGGATGTTCAACTCTCGGACTCTGCTTACTTGGCATTTCTTTCCTTTTTGCCAATTCGTCAGCTTTTACTGCGAATACAGCAGGCATGAGTCTGGCTGTGCGTCCTTCTCACAGACCAGGACGCCTAATTTCACGGCGAGGGGGCTACACGAGTTTCCCTTCTGGGGGGGGCACCGGCATAGATTATCCCCATTTATTCAATTAGCGCAGGTTAAAGCAGATTAAAGGGGCTGGCGGAGAGATGGAGCGCTTTTGAAATGCCCTGATCGCCTCCCGTTTTAACTACAGCCATGCCACTGATTGCCACTTTGCAGTAAATGAGGAGGTAAAGTAACCGATGTGCAATATGCAACAGAATGATGCGATCAGACGAACGACGAGAGACAGAGGAGTTTTCAGGGCAGCCGTCAGAGGGAACTCTAATCCTATATTTTCCACATTTGAGAGCCTATTTACTGAATGAAAAATCACTCGCGTTAAAAGCAGGTATAACGTCTGAGTGATATGAAATATGAAATATATTCATCCATTTATCTACTGTCAATTAGTTATACAATCAATCACCCCTTAACAATCCAGTCAATTGTTGTTTTTCTTTATGCTTTAATCCTACTGATTGTGATGGTACACGATTAAGCATTTCAGATTCTAGCGAAATCCACCCATTGGATTACTTTTAATAATAAATAATAATAGATATAGTGTAGATATAGTAGATATAAAGAGCACTATATGGAAAAAAAAGTCAATACATAGTCTTGACATGCGTGCTACGAGTCCACCTCCTTCACCTCCGAGGTTTTGAGAGCACATATGTTAGATAGTCCTGGATATTTAGGTAATTTTGGCTACAAATGAAACAGGAAAAAAAAAAAAAGCAACAACAAAGGAATCATATAGCACAGTAATCCAAGCAGTTAAGATTTTTGAAACAAAAATGCATTAGTGCCATGTTCCAATGTCTTCCTCATCATAGCTGTTGGGTTTACTGGGTTTACAGTTTCAGATAACTGAAGTCAGCTGACCATGTTAGCTTAAGCCATATACAGGGCTCTGATTTTCTGATTTAGCATGTGACGTGTGTAAAGAAACAGAGCGCACCACAGCGGTACCAAGCATAGGATCAATATGCAATACAAACTATTAAATATGCCAAAGAGCAAACGTCCCAAAAGTTTCCTGTCAATACATTCCCTTCATTTTCAGCCTATGCAATCAAAAGCTTTTGCACTGTTGATAAAACATACAATTGAATCTTTTTTTAATAAGATCTTTTAAAAACCAAAGGCCTTTAAGAAGTTCTAAGTTTACAGTTAGTTTGAAGGTCTGGTAAAATCCACTCATCCATAATGTTTTGTAGGGTGGTAAGGATGTTTTATACAAAGAATGCTACACTTTGCAGAAGCATTTGGAGAACACAAATTAAGTAGCGTTAAAGCAGACAGCGTCGTAATGTTACAAAGCGTGGAGGCCAGCTCAGGCTAAACAGTAAAACATATATTGATGAAAATCTCTAAAAAACGTTTTCATGAAATTTTCAGAAAACCAATGAGACTCGACTGCAACAGCAAAAATACATATGAATTTACACAGGATCAATGTTTCAGATCAAGGATTAAATGTGATTCATTTAGTCAATGTTTATTAGTATTTGGTGGCATGGCTTGTCCATGGATCAGGATGACACATTTTATAATGGTACATTCTGTGTTTCTATAAAAAAAAACATGTCCAATAACATGCAGACACATCCCAGGTTCCATTGTCCCAGCACTTCGCTAAGAGCCCTCTACAGTGCTTAATTCTGAAAAGTTGAGGTTACCATGGTAACCTTCACCGACACAGCAGAGGGACAAAGAGGTGAGAAGGCCTTGATTTCAAAGAAGTGTCTTGGTTCTGAATGTCATATCTGGCCTTGACTAAAACACTGTTGATTTTATCCATCCACTGCTCTCAGCAGAATCCAGTATGATCAGTTCCACATTAGACCAATTAGGTATGCGTAAGTTTTTGATCAAAGTAAAAATCATTCAAACTTTTTTTATTACGAAAACACAAATGTGTATTTATACAGCTGAAAGGAGTTTCAGTTATGCATGTACATTCTGTGAACCACACACACACACACAAACACACACACACACACTCACAGGCCAATTTCTGTTTTCCTCATGCTTGATCTGTTTCTGGGCCAAAGTGGTCATTTTTGGTCTCCTCTGTCCTTTACAGGAATGCAGCTGAAGAAAACAAGAAACTCTATGCAATCTATGATACAAGGTAAGAAAGATATTTCAATTCCAACAACCAGTACATTAGCCTACATTACAATTGCACATACGTTTGTCAGGAATGAAGTAACAGGCAAGCTTAAAATGCTGATGTTGTTTGACTTGCATAAATTTATGTCGAAGAGTGCAAATATATGCTCTTTTATATAAATACATATTGCATGTGGAAGAAAAAATTATTTTTGCTGGCCAGTTGTCAGCCTGTTTATGAGTTTGGCTTACACCCACATAAAACCGTAATAAGATAAGCCGAAACAGAATGATGCAACATTTTACCTTCTTTTTAATTTTGCTGGTTTTGATAGAACTTCCTCTAACCCCCCACCCCCCACCTCACATATTCAACGCAGCCTCTCTATTTGCAACTCGCTACTGCAACAGTGGGTTTTTCCAGTTCTATGAACAGCTATAATCGGGCCTTGTTTTTGACGGACAGCACGAGAGAGCGAGAATGAAGAAGGTTTTGCACGTGGGATTCTTCTGGCCCCGTCACCTCGAAACGAGCGGTTGTGGATGAAAAATGCTTTTGAAAGAGCACTTCATATATGGCTGAGTGTGGGTGGCTGTGGGCGTGTTTAGTATCCGTTATCTTTATTCATATTCTGCATTTTCTGAGACAGCTACCCCCATTTCTCTTGAAGGCTTTCTTGCCCATAGCTTCTCATTTACACCCAGCATAAAGAGCCTCTCAAGCGTTAGCCCCTCTCTGTTTAGACAATGTCAAATTGTTTAGGTATGAACAATATTTAATTAGGGTTTCAAACCGATTATATATCTTTCTACTCCAGGAATCTGCCAAATATTAAGTTCTGAGATGCAGGGGAATCAAAACGGGATTAAATAAAGATGTAACTATTAATTTGCTTTGGTTATTTTGTCGGAATATTATCCCCAGTGATGCCTGTATGGAAAATAGATTTTAAAAGACAGGTGATTGTAGTTTTCAATGCTGTTTTGAAAGATGCACCCTGTGCCTTTAGGATTCAATGAAGGTTGTTGTCAAGTTATCACAAGGGCATGACACCCCCTTGCCTGTAAGCCATCATTTAAGTGGCTGACCTGTGATCCATACGTTTATTCATTTGGTGCCTCCATTTTCACATTTTCTTATCTTCTCACTTTTTTTTTTTTTTGGCTGTGGGTTCACAGTTTTTGATTTCTGAGGATCACACTTTGACAGCACCATGTTTTGGGGAGAACGTGCTTCCTTCACATCTTTCGAAGAATCTCTTTAATGTTTCGTTCCAGTACTGGCCGGTGGTCTATGTGGCAGGAAACAGTAACGTACAACACACTAATAATACAATACACAAAATAGTCTGACAAAGAGAGGGGTGCAGGGGAAGCTTAAATTAAATAATGAGATTGGGTACATATTGGAAAGTAAAGTCTTCCCTCTGGTGAATAACTGGATCGGGTTGCTCACTCAGAACTCCGGAACTGGTTTGTATTGCTGTGCCGGGAAGTGAGTCCAGAGATCTCACGTCTGGACAAACCATAAACACATTAGGACAACAGCATCCGGTTCCAATGCTGCTCATGATGCTAATGGAGCCAAAGAAATTCAGAGAGATTCACTCCTGTGCCACAGCTCTGATGCTCTTACCCAAAATGCACTGCGGCATATAGCAGTGGGAATCCCAGTGTGTTCGAGTGTATCTGACTGGTGGGAAAACAGAGGCTAAGTGAAAGACCATTCACTCATCACAGCTGAGGTCACTGTTGACATCATCCGACTGACTTGATTGCCCCACCCCCCCTTAAAAATAATGGCTGCTTCACTCATTGCACAGCCAAAGTGAGACCTTGGTGTCTGTCTTTTATACCCAGAATAAATATAACGAATGGACTGTCATACCTCAGGAAGTCTCCTGTTATCAACTCATAACAGAATGGGAAGCTTTGCATCATGGGTACATTATCAGGCACCAATTCATTTAATTGACCTCACCTGTTCATACATGCAACTTATCTGTTAGACTTACTGCTCTCTAAATCTCTGTGTTCTATAGGGCTGGGGTGAAGCTGTGCTGAAATTCATTTTAGACCATTTTACCCAATAGGCTGGGATGTATTTATCATTATTAATAGCAAGTTTCAGGGACAACGGCCCTTTGAAGTCTTGCCACTACTAGCTTCAGGGATCCAGCCTGCAACATCCACCTTTTTAAAGGTGAATGGTAAATGTTTCAAGCACAATTTCATAGAACAATCTGCAGAGGACTTACCGTTAAACATCCTACCCTCACACACGTGCACTTCCGTTACCAATAAACCTGACGTTACTATTACGCGATTCACTGAAAAATCCAGGATTATTTTCCTGACATACCGTCATTAAAGCCTGTGGAAATGGCTGTAACATTTCTTCTATATGTTCACGTTCTTGGGAAATTACTAGAGAGTTTAATTTGGCGAATCACTTTCCTTATAAAATATACTACACAAAGACACGTAGTCTCTATTTAAAATGCTCACACGGTTTATCTATACACCCATGCAGAACTATGGTCAGACATGAACAAAATTTTTGCACGCTTCAGCAGGTTTTTTTATAT
>JAACJT020000062.1:1904916-1919733 GCA_009936485.2 Gymnarchus niloticus | reverse complement strand
TCAAAGTAGCCTCCTCTAGCAGCTACAACAGCAGAGCAAATTCGAGGCGTTCTTTCAAGGGACATTAAATATTGCCCTGTAAGTGCATCCCAACACTCTTGGGGCATGGTTTATGGTTATTACAGTTTATTACTGTTTATTACGTTTATATACATTATAGTATTCATAAATCTCCTTTGGGCTGGAATTGAACTTCGTGTTTTGCAAAGACAAATTACAACATTTACATATACACTACTGAGTGTCTAGAATTTTTTTTTTTTGTGAAAATTGTGTGAGTAACATTGAAAATGTAGAAAATCTTAGCCTGGGCAAAAACTTTTGACTGGTAGTGTAATTCCGTTCTAGTTTGTTAAATTATTTTTGGTATGAACTAATCTAATATCGCATGTTGCCTGACAACCCCCAGTGGGTCAAACCCTCAAACATCTGAGTAAGCCTGCCAAGCTTACCAAAATCTCGACTGTGGGACGCTTACAAGGAAACTGTGCTAGCGTTGACCACTGTTCACATTGGCACACCGGGCGAGGTGTCCCGGGGTGTCTGCCAGACCAAGGTGCCATGCAAGTCGCCACACTTCTGCCGGCGTGTCGGCTGCAGCGTCACGTGGGCCAACGACTTATTCGCGTGCCAGTTTCAGCAAACTCAGCGCAACCTGTTCACCCAGTAATTACCTAGTTTGAAAGACTGGAAGCAGCAGCAAATGGCAGCTACCAGTGGAATGTGAGCTTTAGCACTCGTGTAACTGTGGAGTCGCAGGGTCAGGCGTACCCCGTCGGATGAGATGTTCATTGCTTTTGCACAGCTTTCTTTGGAACAATGTTTGTACCTCGCTGAAAACCGACACAAACCTGATCTCTGAGGAGGAGACACTATACATGTTGATTTAGCGATCAAAGCAAAGTCGAAACTGAAGAGAATGTGTAACGGTCTCCCTCAGACCTAACCGGGAAAGCTCGGGGTTTCCGTCGCCGGCAATGTGTTCAGCAAAATGCATCATATTTACCGGGCGAGCTTCTTAATAACAGCGTTTGCATTCAGGAGGAAGTGCAGGAAGAGCCGGATTGCTGCAAGACCCCCTCAGTGATCCACGCAGTCCCAGACTCCGACCATGACTTGGGCGCTCAGCCGTTAATGGAAGACGTTCGTTTGTGACCGTTAGGATAATCCGCGCGTTAACGCATCAGTTTGCCGAGAGCTGCTCACACAGATAGTGAGGAATGTGGGATTTTCGCAAAAGAAGATTATTCGGTTTCATTTCTGCGCCGGTCATCGTAGCTGTTGTGTGCTGTGCACAGAGGTAAGTGTCTGCTGATCAGCTGTAGGAAGCGGAGGGCTGCCTGCTCTCCAAAGTGAGAATGACCATTCTTATTCTCTCCTTTTAGTGCCAACGAACCAGGGAATATGTCTTTTGTAAAAGAGACAGTTGACAAACTGTTAAAAGGATACGATATTCGCCTTCGACCGGACTTTGGGGGTAAGTCGATTTATACAGCCTACATGAACCCCATTTCTTACCCTTTAAACACTTGCTTGCTTTCTTCAGGGGACAACTTGCAAGGCATGTGAAATATTGCGGTATTTTGACCTTTGTTAAAATCTGATTATGCAATTATTTAATATTTTAAAATGCGTGTTTCAGGAGCCCCGGTGGCCGTTGGCATGAGCATAGACGTAGCGAGTATAGACATGGTGTCAGAAGTCAATATGGTGAGTGCAGAGTTTCTCTTCCATTTAATAAATTACTTCGCATATCTATCCATTACGTTATGTATCTGATCATGTCACTATAGTAACCCGCGGCGTGTTTTCAAGGAACACACACACACACACACACACACACACACACACACACACACACACACACACACACACACACAAATAGAAACACTGTTGCAATTTTTTTCCTGCCTCTTACCTGATTGACTGATTTTGCTTAAGGATGATGGATGGGCCAGTTAAATTGTCTCTGGAAATAAGTTTACATCCATATCCATGCATCGTGTGAACTATGGCATCACTGGTCACTCAGGGTCTTGGCTTTTAAACAACCAGTGCAAAGTGATCCACCTGGGTAAACTTGTGGTCGAGGCAGAAACGGACACATTTGTAAAAGCACAGAGGATATTTTCATATTTTTATGTATTTCTACTTTATATTTTATAAAGTGGTCTGCTTTTGCTTCTCATCTGAACAGTTGTCCAAGGCTGCAAATACTGTTTCGCTCTGTTCCTTCTGGATCAGTCGTCTCTGAGCAGAATGTCGGCATGTGTAGGCGGGTGGATCATAGAAATCCAGGCGGTCTGGACGTGTCGGGGCTTCAGCTCAGACTTGTCTTTCTTTATCTGGCACGATCTGGACGGCAGCCGGTCGAGGCGGAGCGCCATCCGCGCGACACGTGTTCACAGAGCACTTCCAGGGCCTGCGGATCGTACAGAGCGAGTCATCTCTACAGGACACACCCCACAACTGGCCGAGATGGAAATCGCCGGCACACGTCCAGAAGCCGCAAGCTTTGCGGCGTTAGCGCATTTGCCTGCTTGCTCTACTCTCTAGGCTTAACCATCTTTACATAACCCCAGTGCAGGCCTCCTGACATGCTTTTTGGCAATAAGCGATCTGACGCACTTTTAAGAAAACTTGGAAGCTGGAGTGTCGCATCAGCATATTAATAACTTTCTCTCACAGTAAAATTACTGAGCCAAATGATTGTGCAGCACAATTAAGAAGAAATGAAGCCATTTGCTCAGCTCCTTTGGCACCTGTCCAGTCATATACTTCTTAAGCCGGAGTCGCAAACCTTAAACTAAGTGTAGAGGTTAGCACTAATGATGTAAATCAAAATGCAAACTGTGGTATTAAAAGCTCACGTTAATTTTAAAGCCTGACCACGTTAGGAATGTTTGATTATTTTTTTTTCCGGCAGTACTGAACACGGAGAGGACACAACCAGCGCGGCATGAAAAGTTGCTGTCCGCGGTGCTGAACCCGAGGTCGTTCAGCCGCAGTGCATTCTGTCGTTTCTCATTCTCATGCTGTGCAACACGTCGTTAATGCATCGACTGATTAGCAAGCGTACCGATAATCATTTAAAGACACAGCCGAATTATTTAAAATCCCAATAAGAACATTTATCAAACGTCTTGTGGTGGGGTTGGAGAATAGACACACAACAGCAATGGCGATGTTCACGTAGACCAGCCTGGAGAGGCTGCACATATTGACACACCAGTGTGAGGAGAGAGGAAGGGGGTGGCAGGGCTTGGGGTAGGTGTTGTGGTGCTTGTGGGGAAGTCCTTGGGTGCAGCCCTGGCTGGGAGGCTTTAGACTAGCAGGGCCAGGTGTAGTCAAAGCCATCATTTATCCAGCCCGTGGTTCACTTTCAGCTCACAGTACCTAGGAGTTTGCCAGTAGGTCCACAGGCCGTATGTCTCTGCTAGGTAGGTCCTAGCTTATTTAGGGCTGACCAGTTATGGACACTTAAGGACGCGGCTGAGGGCCACCCGTCCACAACACCGGCACTGAACTCTGACCGGTGGCCAGTGTCTCTGGTGCTGTGGCCCACGTCAGGCCACCTCTCAGCATGCTGGAGCGGCTACCGATTTGGAGCGATTAGGGCGCTGTTCTGACAACTTGTACTGTGTTCATGGGAGGTGGGCCATTTTAGACTCATTGGGGTTATTTCAGCATTTCATCTATTGCTGTTCTACACAGCTGGCCTACTGTAATCAATCTGAAATGCCATACATTTATGGCAATTAACATTTGCCTATATATATATATATATATATAATGGTAGAGCCAGATCGCATTGCAGGATTAATGCAATTTTTTTCTTCAGCCTTATTACTGGTCATCATTGCATTATGCATCTTTGATAGATTTTCTTAACTTGCTGTGCAGTACAGACATCAGCTGTACGGCTTAACATGGTATTAAAGGAACATGATCAAAGGTTTATGCAAAACGGCTGTGGGTTTTACTGCCTGAGAAAGTCCGCCCAGGCTGGAAAATGAATTAGTGCATCGCTGCCTTTTAACAAGGCCGAGTGATTCATTCACTTTGGACACATCGCTGGATTCTTGAAATTTTTCACTGCTGAATGTTTAAAGCCATCTTCAGGCGTGACGTTTGAAATTAATATCGAGAAATGAAATGGCCTTATCCTTATCAGAAGTGCAGGCTGATGTTTTCATAAAAATCGGCAAATCGACATTTTAAGAAATTCACCACTTACGGCAGGTAATCGCATATCTCTGAACTTTTACGTAACATGTACATCACCAAAGTATGTCAGGACTTTTATTAAGTGGAAATATGATGAATGCATTTCACAAAGCAGCTCAGATTTTTTGTTTTAATGGATTTGTTGCCTGGAATATTTTAGCAGTGCATTCATATTCATAAATTCCAACAGCACAGACGTGGGTTTATTATTTGGCAAAACTTGCGGCCCTAAGTCGGTGTCTATAAGTGCTTTTTTGCTTCTCTATTTTGCCTAAAATATAGCTGGACTCCCACCTCATTCCGTATGTCGTTTGTAATTATTTTTGTAGCGAGACTGGACTGCAAACAAACAGGCCCTTTTTCATTTTTGTAAGTAAAAAAGTTTTGCTTTGTGAGTGCCTGGACCACTGACGGCTCCATTCCTTTGCCAGCTTCTCGCTGCCTTTTCATCATGCCAGGGATTCATGGGAAATTGAGGACTGGCCATCAGACTAGCGTAGCCAGGGTTTTTCCAAGTAATTGCCACGATGCAGGGAAAACGTGTTAAATCGTTAGAGGAGCTGCTGGCTAATTTTAGACCACTTGAATTATGTTTCCTGTACAGCTGTAACAGAAATCTGTCCCCATGTTGTCAGAGGGTGAAATGTTTTAGAAGATAAAGGATAATTTGTCCTTCATTTAGTCGGTGCATACGTGAGGTTCTTTGGAAAAGCAGGACATCGCCAAATGATCATCTTTTGTAAGTTCACTTCTTAGCGAACTTCACCGTGAAGCACGGTGTAATGTGCCTTCATTCCTATGTTCATGTTTGTTCTGGTAGTTGGACCCGTGCTCAAAACGATAACTCAGAATTAACGGTGTGATATAATGCACCCAAAACTGCAGGAGGCAACGATGTTTACCTCTAGATTCTTACGTATGTTCCTCAAATATGACTCATAACTGCATTGTTAAAGCCATTACAGGAATTCAAAATCTCCTCACCTGGTGTTTCAGGTAGTGATGGGACAAATGATGGTTCAAAACCTCTGATGGGTGGGAGTATCCTCAACTAACCAATCAAAGCTGGCTATCGGTTCTATTGCCAATCTAAATGGTTGTTCAGGATTCTTCCACCCATCGTAGGTTTTGAAGGCTCATTTGTCCCATCACTATTTTCAGATGCTAATTAGGTGCAAAATATACTCTCTGCGAGACGTCAGCCCCCTGGATCTCTGAATCTGCATCCCTGCCACCAGCATATCTTCAGTATGTAGATCCATGTTTCATACATAAACCACAAGGTTTTAATGGCTTTTATTGCAGTCCTAAATGTGCCAAAATAGCAAAATGAAAAAAACTGACAGATTTCAGATGGTCCGAAAAGTTGTTTATAAAACGGGTTGTGAAAAGCAGTCGAGTTCAGAATGGGTAACTGCAGGCTTGTGGCGAATGTCAGGGAAGCGGAGACCAGCTACAGCACAATGAGCCTTTTTCACTATTCGCAGTATCTATATGTACAGAAAAATTGCATAATCAAATTACACACATTTCGGCCATGTGGAGTCCAGAAAGCAAACAGGTGTGCAGATTATTGCATACAGACGTGACTGCTGTAAGTGTTTTTCTCAACAGGGTCTGCATTGTCCCCTGAATGATTCACGCTGAAATCCCGTCCGACCTGCTGTTTGGTGTCATTCGTGTTAACTGTAATTTATTCCTGTTTGAATAACTCGCTGTCATGGTTACGCCTCAGAGCCAGGCATCAGTCCGAAATGAGCACACTAATGAAAGAAGCAGTGGCCTGTTGGTCAGTCTGGATGTGCCAACTCTCAGCCCAGCAAAATGCATATTGCATTTGGGTCTGCCCATTAGGGAAGTCACATGGTTTGACCCAAAACATCAGAATGCGTAACTTAGTGAATATAAATCTGTGCTCTTGTGTATAAATAAAACTGAAAATTCTAATAGGGATTAAGTTTGTGACATGGTGGAAAGGCCTTGGCACACTGCTCCGGATGTTCAGGCAGATCTACCACCAGAGTGGAGTTTTTACACATGCCGGTGAGTGGAAGTATGTGATTCTCTGCTCGCTCCGGGGGCTGTTTCCATCTCTGTCAGTTAGCCCTCCGCGAAGCCCGTTTCCCCTGAGTGCCTCAGACCCTGCAGCCTTACCGGACCGCGCTGGGTTCTGGGCTGCAGCCGTGTCCCAGGGATAGAGCTTAGGTGGACGTTTCCATTCTGACCGCGGTGTCGTTATTTCTGCACATGGTGGCCATTGAGATCTGGTGCTGCTGGTCTCCTGTAGGCGTTTCCTGAGGGACATGGAGGAAGGCTAACGACAGAGGGACCCAACAATGCAAATGTAATCCGTTAAAGATTCCTGGTGTCTTTGGAAAAACTGCTGGTTACGGCCTGGTTGTAACGCATGTAAAATGTGGGCCAGCCGGACCGTGCCCTTCCATGCCATCCGGTCCCATGTTTTATTTTGTTAAAAACGCGCATTAAATCAGCCCTGCCAAATGGAAGTCAAGGGGCTCAGACAGAACGCATTTGTGGAGACCTTAGAATGCTTTCAAGAGATGACGTCACGTGTGGAGTCGCAGCTGGCCGTTGTGTTCAGACTGGTGGCGGCAACGTGGCAGTAGACTGTGCGTTTTGTGTTGATTTATTACTGTTGTGTGTCATCTGCAACTCCCTGTAATACAGAAGCAGATGAGGATTTATGACCTTTGGTAGGGGAATTCTGCTTCTTTACACGTTCTTGCCTGTTGCTTTCTCTGTGTAGGTTTTAGGGGTAAATGCATTGATATAACGCCTTTGAAATTTGATAGGCTTCACTATCACTGATCTTCAATGCTTAGCTGTTTAAAGCCTCAGGTATACAAGCAGTGCTGAACGGAGGTCCGCAGGTTTGACATCTGTATAAGAGCCAGTTCTGCAAAGACGTGGAGGGAATTTACGATTATAACACTGTTAATAACAGGTCTGTGAGCCTCGGTATAAGCTACTCAGGAAATGATGCTGCAGAAGCTCGGAACTAAGCTGGCTTTTACAGGAAGCATTTGAGATCTCTCCGGCTTTCGGTCCCCATTCGTGTGCGGCTGTTCGCAATGCTGCCGTCTCACTGGTGTCAGCGATAGCCAATCCGCTCGCTTCGCACGACACATGTCTGTTAATGCGACACTCAGAGTCTGTCACATCATGTCGTGGTGGGGCAATCTGTGTGTCACTTTACCCTGTAATAAATGGGTTCATGGACGTGGAAAATTAGTTGATAAAATATTAAAATGAGATGGACCATGGCTGTTATAGAGACGACAGGTTCATTGTACATGACTAAAGTGGGAATGCTAATTGCGTTTGTCTGTAAAGTGACTTGCCACGTTGAATCTGAGACTGATCCCCTGCCCTCCCAAGGGTAGTTTCATCTGCAGTGAATCTTAAATGGTACTTACAGTATTTCTAGTGTGGCTCCTGGTCTGATTTTCAAACTTATGGCTATAACAGCCATCTCGTGTGCAAAGTTCATGTAAGTTTACGTGAGATGCTGATAGATTAACGGTAAGCCACTACAGTCTAGAGTAACAGGGCCCTGAGGTGAGAATGGCAAGGATGCAAGTGCAGATGGGGTTTAATGACAAAACAAAAAGGAACGAGTACAACGGAGCAAACTCAAGAGATAAACTAGACAAGGCTAGAACTTTGGGTACGAAAACACAAATAGGCATGACTAGGGCATTAGCAGCCTGGAACCAGGAGCAAGATTAGGAATTAAAAACAGGACTGGTAATGCCCTTTACACAGACCACATGGACAGTCCTAATGATTTCAACGTGACACAACAAACCGAGCAAATGAAACCGAACAACCAAACTAAGCAAAACCAAACAAGACAAACACTTCACCCGGATAAGAGGAGAACTAAGGCTTAAGTAATGAAGGAACCAGGTGAGACACATGAGGGCAATCAGGGCAAAGGCGACTGGACAAACTAAATAAAACGAGAGAACATGGGAGGACCCAACAGGGGAAAATGTTTTATGGGAGAAATGCTCTCCAAAGCACACAGGGTTCTCTCTCTGCTCTTGTTCGCAAAAAAACACTCTTGTTAAATCTATTATTGTCAGCTCTCAGCAGAGTAATTCAACTGGTGATCTTGCCCTGTTCTCAACTGTTGACAGTGAAAGGGGCAAGTTGACTCTCCAGTCAACCAACCACTCCTTGGATGGTTTATTTCATCTTCATGCTGGGAATACTGATGGTGGCCAGCCTGCGTCTTCTGCGTTATTCATGCTGGCGATAAGGGAAGCTTAGTCGGCATTGTGCTGAGAAAACAGGGGGGAGGAGTGTTGTTAGCAAACGCTAAAATCCTGGCTAACGAGGCTCGTGTTAGAGCAGAGAACGACCTCAGAAGTGAGCTGACTGCATGTTCCACACCCAGAAAAGCCTAACCCCAACACAATTTGGGCACACTGAAAAACGAGCAGAGCTCTCAAGTAGTTTATTTCTCAATTGCAAAGCCTCACAATCATCCATACATTGTTTCCTTGACTGTGGTGATTTCCCTAAAATAAAGTTGAATCTAGTTAAGTTGAATCTTGATGAATTTAGATTTTTGTGTCCTCGTTTGGGCCTAAACATGTGACATCAGCATCTGATATGAAGTCTCCTGGTAAAAATAAACTGTAGTCATCCATCTGTCCGTTCGTCCATCCATCCATCCCTCCATTCATCCATCCATCCTTCCATCTTCTAATCACTTATCCTGGTCCGGGTGGCGGGGAGCCTAGAGCCTATCCTGAGTAGCACAGGGCAGAAGTCTTGGATATGCCCTAGACCGGAGAAAGTGTAGCTGTTCTCATGTCAAATGAGTTACATTTTCAAATGGAAATAAAAGAAATGTTCTTAAAAGTCCATCTTTGTTTTGGCTCAGACTGTCAGTGCACCACTCCTATTGTAATGCTGAATCACCCAGGATCGAAGTACGATAGAGATAAGATCAAAACAAAAAAATTCCACGTACCCATTCATCTTTGAACCACCAGTACAGAGTCATGGGGGTTAGAACAACACGACATCAGGAACAAGGCAGGGGACACCCTATAACCCGTGGAACCCAGAACCTCCGGAAACACTTCAGAACAGTCTCAGAAATACCTATACATGGCTGGCAAGCTGAAGCAGCGTGCACTAAAGCAATGTGTTCACCCATGATTGTCAATTTGATGTTGGAAAGCAATCCTGAATAGCTGAATAGCTCCTCCTCTGTGGAGGGTACACATGAAGTACTGGGGGGCTAGGGAACACAGGAAAGCAACAGCAAGCAGCAGGCTAGCCATCAGTCCCGAACCAGCTGCTGCGTGGGTGTCTTTCTCAGAAAGTGTCGTCAAGGAGATGCTGCTTATTTTGATATCTCTCACCTTGTTTTGCTTGTTTCTTTATTTATAGTCCGATAGCTGTGTGGGCTCCCTGTAATTTTCCAATCCTGTTTCTTTATGCAGCCTTTGCCGTGGCATTTTAAACAGGTGTTTAGGGAGATGTTTGGACAGGGACGCGTCTCTAACGCCGAGATGCATTTTCTTGGTGGCGCACGGGCGCTGCGATGGCGGTCCCAGCGTCTGCTGTGGAGTGCAGACCGCAGGGCTCAGATGGGGCTTCACAGATGGGTCTTCACTTTATTTTTTGTCAGCAGTGGCAAGGAGCCATTTCTGTGCTGACGTCACACTCAGCACCCCGGTGGGGGTGGGAGGGTTAGTCGTCAAACAAAACTCATAGTACCTTGTATCCCTTAAACATCGTGCTGAAATGCATACAGTAGACAGATCCCACAGGGTACAGCCATTGCAGGGTCTCCAGAGGAAAGATCTCAGCTTATTTTCTTAATACCTTAATGTCATCTGGTAGATTTCTATGTACTAAATCACATGGAAGACATGCAGAAAATTGTATATACTGTATTAGTATGACAAAACTCTGTGTAGCATTGACATTTATAATTCTTATTCTTTTCCATTACGTTCTGAACTCATCCTGCGTAACGTGAAGACAGAGGCCTTTCAAGAGCCTTTGGGGAATTCCATCCAGCACTCTCATTTTGATGCTTAATGCCTCATTTGAATGCTGGTGGAAACAAAAATAACTCAACAGCATTTTCCATTTGCTTGCATTATTCGCATTTTGAACAAAATGTGCCTTTCCATTTCTTGTATTCCTGTTGACTCAAACTGATTATCTTAAGCAATGGGCCTTACTTCCTGTCCACACTAACATGCCTTGAATTGATAAGACGGTGGTAATGGAGGTGACCTGAACGGTCACAAGGTGCCTTTTCATAAAGACGTGATCTTCACCAGACCTTCCACTCTACAAGCTTCTTGATGGAGGCCCTGATCCTCTGGAGATGTTGCCTGTGTGGATCTATGGCTTGTCCTGTGGTGAGTCCTGTGGGTTTGTCTTCTGATGGGTGTCCGATGTAAACCGGCCACAGGATTGTGTTAGGCTCGGGGAACTCTCGTGTGCTCAGAGATCTCCTCGTTCTCTGCAGAGATGCTGGGATTATCCCACTTTCATCTTTGCCCTCACAGCTGTTCTTCTTAACACTTTGAGACAGCTCGGAGCAGAAGGTCTTGGGGGCCAACCCTAAGAGTGACCTTTTAATTTAATCGGTTCACATTTCAATTACGAAAACTTCCACTTTCCCAAAGAAGCTGTTACGCATCACCTGGCTCGTTTATCTTCCTCACATTTGCCCCACAACCCTGGAGTGATGGGCATCATTGGCGTGGAGACCTGACGGCACGTCGAGAGTTTAACGGCAGCTCCAAGCGTCGTGGGTTTTTTGGTGCTGTGCTAGCGCTCAGAGGGACGACGGCTGACTAATCATTAAACATTACCAGATGAATTCGTCACCATGACTGACAGTTTTTCTGAGAAAAACACCAACAGCTGAGGAATGGGGTGAGATAATATAGTGGCTTGACCAGAGAGACTGAGAGAACTTAACCTGTTAGCTGGATTCACCTGTGAGACCTGGGTTGTCGGAGAGCTGAGCTCATTAGGAATTCATTTAAATTCTTCAGTAATTTACTGTGCTAAACTACATCAGTTTTAATAATTGAAAGTTTGCTCAGAGCTACCCAAGGAATTATGAATGAGATCAGCCAGCCAGGCCAAGTATCCTGGCTCGTTCCGGAACATTCTTCATCAAGTCATTTCAGCCCCCAGCCCACGAGGCAAAACACTAAACCAAAATTACCCCCCCACCCCTACCCCTCTGTGTCGGACACCTGCCAGATGGACATTCTGTCTCGCTGTTGTCCCACAGTCCCTGCCGACAGCTCGGCGATAGTGTGACGCAAATCGCGTTCTATTGACAGACGGTAAATCACGCTTGTGTGAGGAAATGTTAACTTTCTGAGCAGTGGGTGACACTTCAATCCAAATCTCCCATGGGGGTGGTGGTTAACATATTTACGAAAAGTGTGAGTGTGCAAATACGGAACTGTCAAATTACACGAGTATTCAGAAATGAATACCATCTATTTAGTCAGACATAGAATCCAAAAGTCCAGAAACAAGCCATCTCTAAACTATGGTAAATGATTCCATGATGCGATATAAGCAGTTGGAAGAAGTATGGATGGATGGATGGATGGATGGATGAACCGAATAAGCAGTATGTTTAAAAAATGTGCATAATCTGTTTTTGCTTCACACGCGATCTAGAATTTTCCCATTTTACTCAGTGGTGACGGAGAGCTCTGTAGTACACTTGAAACAAGATGTTTGTGAGTGCAGAGGGTGTCCCCGGGGAACCCGTTATGTGCAATTTTGGTGATGCTGATGTCAGGAAACAGACAGGGGAGGAATGCAAAGTGGTGTCATTAAACACACATGGGTCAGGGAAACAAATCTTGTTTTTATATTGACGTAGTCTGAGCAGTTGATTGTGTTTGTAATGTATCACAAAATCACAAAAATCACAAAAGCACCGAATTCACAGCATCTCTGGAGCGCCTGGAACAAAGAATCAGGCTTAATATTGTGGGACGAGGCGCTTTTATTTAAATGAATGCATTTCAGTCAGTATACAAAATATTAATTTTACTTCAGTTTACTTGCAGTATTCCTGGAGAATCAGAATGCTGTACTGTTTAATACACAGGATACCCAGTGGGCTTGCACCTTTAAGGAGAGGATTTCTATACATGCCAAAAGGGAATCTTAGAAAGGTGCAGTACACAGTGGGGGTCATACACGGCTCTCAGCGTCCATTAATCCATGCTGTGAGCACGGCGGGGCTGTACCGGTGTGTTTACCATGAGCGTGGGTAGGCCCAGTGCTGCAGCAGGGAGCAGCTGTGATGAGCCACTGCAGATTGTCCCCCACACTGACAGGGGGCCGCACTTTTGGCGTGTGCCTCATCCCTAAACCTGCCCCCAGCACGGAGCTTTCATCCACCGCTGTGAGAGAATCGCTGACTCAGCTTCTTTCGGCTCCATCAGCGGTTTTTCTCCTTACAAAAATGGCTGACCTAAATATACAGCGTCGGCGGGAATTCCCCAGCACAGAAGCCAGTCAGGTACAACACGCCTGGGCATACAATGCACCTCACATGCTCCCTAGGGGGCACTGTCCTGGGATTGCCTCTCACCAGTGTTTAGAATTTACTGGAATACTATGAGGTGTTTGCCACAGCATTATCTGTTTGGCTTGAAGATTCTTTAGGGGGACTCCTTGGGGTCTGGCTGGACCCCCCCACCCCCAGAATAATCTCTCTAATGAGGGTGTTTAATATGGCAGAGAGGGTTACTAGGAGAAAAGTAGCTGTGAGGGGTGTGTGTGTTTTGGGGGGGGCATGATTTTACAAACAGTAGCTAAAGATGAAAATATTTAATGCTCGAACACAGAGCCACCCACAGGGACCAAGTCTGGGAATCATGGTAGCGCACAAACAGGGAAAGCTAATCTTATCCTTACTTAATATCTCTTTGTCACATGACCCCCTTCTTACAGGTTACCCACAGAACCTCCACCCCTCACCCCCGGCAAACATGGAAAGATTAAATTTACACACAGGGCATCCTCCATGCCTGCATACCACTGAGAGAAGTACATGTCGGGAGGAGCAGGGCGCTTCCCGCTTCCTTTCGGAATGCAGTTCCAGTGTTTTGTTTTGGTATTAAATTACTTCGTTGTTTTTGAAATACAGCCTGAGAACCCAACAGCACCCCCAGCAGTAGCCACAGAATGGGAAAATCAGAATATACACTGCTACAAAGGTCAACGGTGATCTCTTTTATAACTAACCTTTATGATGTATACATTAATTCTAGAATCTGTTATGACCACACATGTCCAGTACATTCAGAGGAAAGTTAAAGCTCCGTCAGGTAGCCGGCATTCGGGTCATTAATTATATTAAATTGAATTTGCTTTTAATTAAGTTATGCCACACTTTCCCTACTAATGAAGCCAAGCAGATGGAAGATAATTGAACTCTGTAACTTCTCTAAAAGGTTTCTAAAGTTAGCGTCACCCAAACATCGAGAATTTCGAAGCAAGAATCTGCCGTCCCATCACGTGGCAGTACATCCTCTCACCTATTTTACACAACATCTTCTCGCTTGTAAAGGAGAAAGAAGTAAGGGAAAATGTTGGTCAATAGACTGTAAGGATCTCGTACCTGTCAGTCCCACATGACCTGTGATGATTCCTCAATGGTGCCGAGTTCTTGTGATTCAATTATTCCCAACCTCCTTCCTCGCACACATTTAATCTCTTGGTCTCATCTGGCACTGGTGTGTAGAAACAAGAAAATAAACACACAAATGAAATGGCATAACTGCACATAGAGAGTCTGTTGCTTGATACTGTGAATGGGTATTCCTAAGCCCAAACTCCTCTGCTTGACCCGATTTTATTTTTTTGTACCTTGGGCATTCCTTTAGTTTTGTTCCTCTCTACTGTTTTTGTTGCTTTTACCTCCTTTCCATCCTCCCATCCCTGTGTCACACTTCAGGTCCAATGCCCTGGTCAGGAGTATGCCTTACAGAGAATTGTGACTGATTACTGTCTGCTCAAATTGCTGAAAGAACATAGTCTTCACCTCCATTTCTGATAGTGCTGAGTGAGAGTGCCTGTCATGCCGTCCTTCCTTAAGAAAATACTCTCTGTTGACTCCAACAGACAAATAGGCAGCAGAGAGCAGCAGCCAGTCATGTTACTTAACACAGAGCTTCAGTTGGCTATTCTGCATGAACATTATTCCATCCCACGTGAAAAATAACAGACTACACTGCCAATGCCAAATTTATGCCATTAAAGTTATTCTGGAAACATTCTTGTCTTAAAATTGTCAAGTGACCTGAGGACAGGTGTCGGAAATGAAGTGGCTTGGCGAGGTTTTAATTATCTCGTTAAGGAAACCCTGTAGATGAGTGGTATGCCCTTTTTTCTTTCAGAGTGTTCCCCAGTGTCAGTGTCACTTACCCTGAATTCCCCAAGGACATTTGCCTCTTTGAAAGTCCTCTATTGTGTGTCTGCGATGCTTCAAGATCCATCCCACAGTTCCAATCCAGCGTGGTGTTCGTGCTTTGGTGGTGGTGG